>JAYMSZ010001382.1:0-14533 GCA_036897665.1 Pelargonium citronellum | reverse complement strand
GAGATTGGTTGTGGAGCGAGTGAGAGAAGAGAATGTACGGACTCTCAGCGATGGGAATCGACGGAGGCAGAGAGAGAGAGAGAGTAATGAGGAGAAGCAGAAGCAGTACGTATTGCGTGGAAAGGAAGTTGTGGGATTGGGGGATTTTGGGTGCTGTGCGTGTGCGCGCGTTTCTGTTTGTGCGTGTGCAGAAATGTTCGGACTCGCGATATTTTGTTGACACCTGTCCGTTGTTCATTAACCAGAACAATAAATGCTTATGAGCTTTGGGTTTCAATTTTTTTAATTTACTTTTCTCTCCTTGTGGGCCGTAGGGGTAACAATTTGAATCCTCTGTGTTCGAAACTCGATTCGAGTTTTATGGGTGTAGTCGCATAAAATGAATTCGGAAAATTCTTAGGTCGAGATCAAGTTAGGTGTTTGTTTGATAAATGGCAGATCGGGACATGCGATTCCACACATTTTGTACGGATTTTGAATTGTGTCCGACATGTGCCCTAAAATCTACATCCATATAGTTCAGATTCTAATGATGCCATTTCAATCCGAACTCACCTCAAAACTTCAAGTTACACCTATCAGTGTAGTTTAGCTTCTCTTTTTTCTTTTTTTCTTTATGGCTTAATTCTTTTCAGGCGTGCAGAGTTTGCAATTTGAACTCGATGTATACTAATACAATATGGTGAAATTAGAGTTGTCAGTGTTGAAACGACATGTGGGCATTAAAAAATTGAGCCGATAATGTGTGGTTTTCGGGCTACATGAAATGAATTCATCAATTATATATTAAGGATCAAATTTAAAAGAAAAAAATTAACCTAGACAACAGGGGCTAGCTCTCCCCTTTTAACCCAAGCCTCACCCCATCCGACGTAATGGGATTTGAACCCACAACCTCCTACAAGAAGATGCGTGTCTTGACTATTGCGCCACCTCCTAGGAGGCTAAAAGGATCGAATTTGGATCATGTGATTCTTGAAATATTGGAGGACGGGTTGGGTGGATTCAAGCTGATGACATATAAATCATAAGTTAGAACAAAAAAAAACTAAATTACTCCACGGTGCCGAAAATGTTGGACACCTAAAAAGCTTCTCAATACTCTCAACGAGTACTTAAAAAGTATCACCGCAACTCATCTCCATAGCGCGTCTCCATGGTCCGTCCTAAGAAATCCTCTTTGAAGCTCAAAGGCTCAAAATCTCCTTTGGAGCCTTGAAGGCCCGCTCGGATCTCGAAAGTTCATGATGCCCTAAATGATCCCCAAACATTCTTAACAAAAAATATAGTTCAATAAGTCTGCTTTGGGGAAGGATGGGTTGCGCACCTAAGCCATGCCACGACCTTGGGACCGAGGATGTGCACCTTACCCATGTCCCAGTCCTAAGGTATAGGTTCCTCCAAGCACATCATAGTCCATATAGGGTGAAAATTAGCTTGAATCGGAGGTTTTAAAGAGAATTCGAAACACTTAAAATGTTCAACCGAACATACCTCAATAAGTCTAGTTTTTAAAACATTTTGAAATTGTATTAAAAAAATATTATTTTTTTTTTGTATAAACCATGAGATTCCTAAGCGAGCCCGCAAACTCTCGATTGACATCTTTAAGCTGTTTTACCACACTTAGGCTAATCCTTATTCGAGCCAATAGTACCACAAAGACGACAAAACTCTCCGTACAAAATTTTAATCGCAGTTGCATTTTTTAAGACTCGAACTCGAGACGTGACCTCAGGTACGCATGATTCTTGAAGAAGAGACCGTGTCATAAGTATGGAACGGTAGGCCGTGGTGCAGAGGATCACAGCATTTTCTGGATGAGCCGAGCATTTTCAAGCTCCAAGGAACCAAAAAAGAACGGTCCTCTCCTTTAGCTCATTCGTTATTGTCGCGAAGAAGCTTCCATGGAGGCTACTCTTCTTGGTGCTCAGCGCTTCAATCCCTTGCCTATCCGCTCGAAACCGCTCAAAATTCGAGGTAAACTGTTTCTCATCCGTTTGGATTCCGAGAAACTGTAGGAAAATTGAAGAGTAAAAACTAAAATGTTGTCATATTCAAGTTTTATGTACCTTCTGATGAACCGTACTTGAATAAACCCTAGAAGTGATGCTTTGCTTGGTACAGCGAGCTACTTGCTTTTCCAGAGCTTTTTGTGCAGTTTGGATGAGTGTTTTGTTGAATATGGATTTTAGTGTTGGTTTTGAGCTTCACTGGTTGATTTTTGATGTGTTTGAGATTTGGATTGAGTGTTTCTTATGTAGTTGTGCATCTTCGTCCCTGGAAATTGTATTGATTTGTGGAAATTGGACTGTTATGCTCGATTTATACGCCGAAGCATTGTTTTAGGTATTTTTTTAACACGGGGTGTTGGAGCAATTGCTTTTGGTGAATATGTTCAAGAGGGAGTGTTTTTTTTTTGGGATTTGTATAACTTGAGCTTATGATGAAAGTTATTTTTGTTTGGTTTTGAGCATCATTGGCCGATTTTTGATGTGTTCCTTTATTTATGGTATAGCCTAATAGTTTTGTTTTATGGGACAATTTTGAGTTTATTTGTGGAAATGGGACTGTTATGCTTGATTTTTTTCGGATTTGTACAACTTGAGCTTATGATGAAAGTTATGGTTGTTTAGTTTTGAGCATCATTGGCTGATTTTTTGTGTTTGAACTTTGAACTTTGAACTTTGAACTTTGAACTTTGAATTGAGTGTTTCCATTACTCGAATTTTTTATTTTGTTGATGAGTGCAGTTGTGCATTCTTGTATTTGTTGCTTATAATTTTGGTTGATGGTGTAGCCTAATAGTTTTGTTTTATTGGAAAGTTTTGAATGGATTTGTGGATATTTGACCGTTATGCTCGATTTATTTGCCAAAGCATTGGTTGGTGTTCGGAAAAATTTGTAACTCGAGGTGTTAAAGTAATTGCTTTTGGTGAAATGTTCAAGATTGACCTTTTTTTTGGGGGGGTTCAAGTTTTGTTTGTTTAAGGTGTACAATAGAAACACCTATTTCATGCCATCCGTTTTCATCAGCTAATAGCTTTGCAGTTAGTTGTCATTAGTGGATTTGGAAGGAGAAGAATGACTGCATTATTTACTATGTGGTGTCCTGTCTCTTGAGTTCTCTCGTCAAATTGATAATTATCCTCATTTTTCTCTTTCTGGTTTTCTGGAATGCAGGTTCTAATGCGAAATTTGATCTTCATTTTTGTCGTCCTATCTCTTCTGGAACCTTTCTTCCTCTCAGGATGAAAATAGTAGACTCCAGCAAAAGGCGTTTCATGACTCTACATAGTCCTTTTTACTCAAATGTGAACAAGAGACACTCTGTCAGCTTTTCAGATAAGCTCCGAAGTGAATATGTGACCGTTGAGACAACATCATCAGAGTCTTTAGATCATAATGGTATTCCACCAAGTGCCAATGATGGAGCGGATATTCTCAGTTCTTATGACAGCAATGACTCTGAGATGTGGCAATCTACTCCTAAAACGTTTAAAAATCAATTTCTGGATTTAATACGCTTTAGATCTGTCTTGAATAATGCTGCTGAATCATTTTTTAAGAGTGAGATACGGAGAAGGTTGTTCATGACAGCATTACTAATTGTAATTAGTCGTGTTGGATATTTCATTCCTCTACCTGGATTCGATAGAAGGTTGATACCCAGAGATTACCTTGGTTTCATTTCAAGACCTGTGGGTAAGTACATATGTTCATTTTGTAACGCCCACAAAGGGTTTTCCTTGTCCTCTTAGTAACCTAACTGATTTTGTAGGATACTAATTATCTCATCCATGCTTCAAATTTCTTAACTGTAATACATACATTCTGGTCAAGAGTTGTCCATGTTGTTTTGAGCAGATGAACTGGGCGATTTTTCATCAGAGCTTAAGCTATCTTTTTTTCAGCTTGGAATCAGTCCTCAGATATTTGGATCTATTGTTATGCAGGTTTGCTGCTTTCTCGTGTTAGTTCTTATGCTAGATTCATTCTTCATTTATACTTATTGGCAAAGCAATTTTTTTGACAAACCTTGTGTCATATACTGATAGAGTATTAGAGGCTTCTCATTTTATCATGAGATGGAAAGGCTATAAATTTAACTGGATATAATTTGTAAAATGGTGTTTGTCATCTCAAAATACGATTGAACCACACTTATAAAAAGCGTTTTGCTTCTTTTTGTATATATAAATGTGCTGATTCTTTTTTCCTTTGATGACAAGAGTGTCAAATTAACTGTATTCTATGACGTGAGGCTCATGCAGTGACCCTTATAATGTTTGGCCCCTCTAATAGGTTAGATTCATTTTGGTTAAGATTTAGTTATAATTTAAACCGGTTAACTTATCTTCGATTGGTTTCACCTCAAGTGCATCTAAATATTATTCTTGTTTTATCCTTTTCATCAAGTATATAAAATAATTATCTGCAATATTCATGATTGCATGCTTTATAGGATTCCCTGACAGTAACACTTCTATAATTTCTATCCTCTCCCCACTCTTTAGAATTGGCTTTGCCGTACAAATTTTTTATGCTAAAGGTCACAAATTGTCCGCACAGGTGCTTTGTCATATTGTTCCTTCCTTAGTCAAGCTACGGAAAGAAGGCTTAGATGGGCACGAGAAGATTAAGGGTTATATGTGTGTCTAGTTATTCATCTCAAGCAGTGAGACGAGTTGTCTATTCTCAATTTCTTTGTGAATTCTTTTTTTTTCCTCTTCATTTTTTCTTATCTCAGTGATTGCATTGCTTACTTTGTCTCTATTTCAGATGGTGGATGTCTTTAGGCTTTGCAATATCTGAGGCTTTGTTTCTTTCTATTTATTCACTTCAATATTCCGTTTATGCTGTCAGTCACAGGTGATTTACTAAGAAAATTGTCATTTGCAAGTTTTTTTGTTATTTTTTAATAATGCAGTGCAACTGTTACTGAAATTTAACGTCATAAGTATTTTTTTAGGGTTTGCCTTTCATTTTTATTTATTTTTATGCATTTTCAGCGTGAAACACGTCATGGTGACTACCTTTTTATTAGTTTGTGGCGCAATGACCATGACATGGATCTGTGATACTATTACGGAATCTGGATTTGGTATTGTTCTTAACATCTTGGGCATTAGTATCATGTTCATGAATTCCTCCAGTATTTCTATATTACTGAAACTAATATAACTGAATGTTCCTTATTAACAAAACTTGTTGAGCACACGTGCATATCTCATCTTGTTTTTTGTAACATCGTGTTAAATTATCAAGTAGTTAATTACTTATCTTATTGTCGGACCAGACATAGCATGATTTCCTGTGTAGCACTGACTGTGAATATGTTTTCCAGGCCAAGGCACATCTTTAATTGTATGTGTGGGAATACTGACGGGATACACGGATACATTGCACAAGATGTTGTGTCAGCTCTCAGGTAAGTCACAAGTGATGAACTTATTTCAAATTTGCAAGTTTTTTGCCCTTTATGCAAATAGTTTGAAAATTTGTATATGTGTGAGAGAGAGATGGCATTACTGATTCCAGCTTTTCAATTTTTTGGCAGTGAGTACTGTTAGTTGGTGGCCATATATGCTTGCAGTTTTGGTTGGTTTCACGATGGTCACTATGGCGGCTGTTGTTATAACTGAAGGTTGCCGGAAAATTAAGCTGCAATATTATGGTTTCAAGCTAGCTTCTGCTACAAGGTAAAAATGTTATTCCTAACCACATGTAGTCATATTTGACCGCTTCTTGTTAAATATGATATGATGTGATTAACAGCAGAGACCATTATAGTTTTGCAAGGTATAGGATGTTGTAACACGATATGCTATTGCTTTAATTGCTCAACCATTTAACTAGTATTTGGCATTGACTACAATATACTGATATAAGTTAATCTCATTGTCTAATGTAGATTTTTGTGCTTGGCATTTAAATTTGTAGTATCAAATGATATGGTGGTTGATTACTGACACTTTGTTATCTTGGCATGTTTCTGGCAGAGATGATTCCCCAATTACTGAGGTGGAGCCTTATCTGCCCTTTAATATAAATCCGGCTGGAATGCAACCTGTTCTCACCACCACCTATATATTGTCTATACCCGGCATTTTTGCAAGGTTGTTTTCAGCTCATACTGCTTCAGATTTTGATTTTGAATTCACTCGTTTAGAATAGCTTTAAGGAAGCGTTTGGATTTGAATTTTTCTTTAGAAACGGGAATCAATAATCAATTTGGGAATGAGATTCTCATTGTTCATGTTTGGATTCAGATTTTTTGGTCATGAGAATGGCCCGGGAACGGGAATCTCTTTAATTTTAGGTTTCTTTCCATTTTCTACATAATGGGCATGCTCATTGCCGTTGTACTGATTCTCGTAACTGAACCCTAAAACTATTTATTTATATATTTATTCTGCTATTATTCTTTCTAAGACAACCTTTCATGCAGCCTGACTCGTTTACCTTTCTGGGAGCACGTTAAGGAGATATTGAACCCTGAAAGTTCTGTTGGCGCAGCGCCTTGGGTTTACTATTCAATATATGCATTTTTGGTTTTCATTCTCAATATATATGACATAGTAAGTATACCCAACCTTTACTTTAAGCTATTCTAGAATCGTAATGTCTCACTCACACATCACTAATCTTTGTAGGATGTCTCAATTTTTCCTCATGTTGTCACTTTTTATTTTATTTGTTTATTGAATGTTTAGTAAAGAAAAGAAGAGGTTGTATATTCAGATGATCCATTTTCTCTGTTTTTCTTGTTACTCTGTTGTCTGTTCAAACTCTTGTGTTAGGTTAGAGATTTAGTGTTATAATCCAAAACGATAAAATTGAATAGCATGCTAGTTCTGTTACCTTGTGAAAGCTTACTTTGAATTGGAAATATGAAAAACGTTGCAAAATGCCATTTCAAACATCGCTGTCGTTGTGACATGGAAGCCTAGTGGCTTACCAAAAAACTATAGTATGTGTACAACATCGTTAGTGTTTTTTTTTTTCATTTGAGATTGCAAAATATTGTACTGGCTCATATCAGTTATCATATGGTCAGTAGTTTGATACTTTTAGGGTTTTCTACTCGGATTAAAATGATCATGAAAATAGATTATGCATGCGTAGGAGTAATAAACTTGTTCACTGGACTGACTATTCGTAGCTATACTCTTTCGCTACGAGTAGGGAAGAGGAAAAAAACTGATACTCGAATATCCGAACCCAAATGACCCGAATTAGCACACTGGATTATGGATACCAGATAATAGTTTGGTTTAGCGTTATTAAGAGAATCTGGTTCACCCTTAGTTACGATGGTTACCATCTTTGCATCCGTTGGATTAACTTAGTGAATAAGAGTCTCTAATCTGGTAACTCGTGTCCAGGCGAACTTACCGAAGGAAATTGCTGAGTACTTGAATTTGATGGGAGCTAGGATACCGAGTATAAAGCCTGGCAAGGCTACCGTAGCATATCTCAATAAGATTCAGGCATCAACACGCTTTTGGGGTATTTTATTTTATAATAAATTTATACATATTTAACCCTACTCAAATATTGATGCCAATGTTTGAAATCACTCTTCTGTGTTTTAAATTTTTCAGGGGGGCTATTATTATGTTTTCTAGCCACGTCATCATCCATACTTGATCGTTACTTGCGCCGTGTCAACGCAGGATTTGCAATTGGATTTACGTCAGTTTTGATCATCGTAAGTGTCTAAAATGTTATAATATCCTAAAATGTTATATTATTCAGTGCCCCTGGCTCTCATCATCAAGGAATATTGTTTTTGGAAAAGAAACACCATACATATTCCGAGGAAGAACCCATAGGCATTTTTATTAGTTAACGATGGACCTGACAATTCGGGTCTTGGGCCATGAACAGGGTGGGTAAAAAATTCACTCGTTCATATTTTAAAACTTTTTATAGGCCCTATCTTTTCCCATTAAGTGGCGAGGACCTTTAGGACAGGTGAGAAGTAGTCAGATAAAAACACGTGTATTTGTTGGTCCGGCCCATTTAGGCCCGCGACCCACATTGTCGGATATAGTGCACGATGCATATGCAGGGAAACAATCTCACCCCAAAATTGGGTAGAGCTGACCATTCAGATTTCAGGTTGGGTTTGGATTGAAAAGATTTCAACTGTCATGGAAAATGAGCGGATTGAGTGCGGGCTTCCCAAACCAACCTGCACGTCTTTCATGGCAAACCCGATCCAAAAATTTATCTTGTCTATTTTGTGCAACCCAAACCTGCAAAACCCGGTGGGATTTCCGTGCCCGCAGGTGCAGGTTCAAAATGCCAGCTCTAAACACAGGTAAGGCCGTAATCGTAAATAGCCTTTCCCAAACCCCAAAATGGCGGAAGTCCCATGTGCTGGACTGTCCTTTAACAATAAATGCATGTACTATTAGCTGATCATAACTAACCTGTCCCAAACCCTAAAACGGGGAAAGTCTCATGCACTAGGCCACCCTTTAACGATATACGGATATACTATTAGCTGATCATAATATCTTTGGTGTATTAGACTGATCTAAAACGCGCCATCATCGGTGCCTGTAAAGAGTTCGTGTCATTCAGAATTTTCTCATCGTTGCTCGAGAAATTTATGTTCTGCATTTCGTCGAACTTGAGTGACGAGTTCTGTTTTTTTGGTTCAGGTGGGCTCCATTATTGAACTCCGAAGATCCTATCAAGCATATAATGTGATGCCGAGTTTGAGTAAAGCTCTGGAGAGGTATGGTGCTTAATCTGCAAAGAAACCAGAAGAAGCCATCTTCATTGATAGGAGGCAGAAGAGAACAACAATGTAAATATATTTAGTTTACTTTACACTTAATTAAGAGCTAGTGTTAGTTCTTAGATCTATAAATTTGTGTTTGGACTTTGTAGAACAAATAATCCAATTCATAGTTTCTAGAGGTTTCAGTTCGGGTTTCTGGTCAGTTGAAAATGTCTAAACCCGATCTGAAAGGGATGCGGGAAGTGTTGAGGTCCTTCAAATTCTTTGAGAAACGTATGACTATTGGTTGGTTCCATTTTATGCGACCAGAACCCTAAAAAATTGTTTCGTATTATGAGAACGTTCAACTCGTGTACAAATTCATTTAAACAACAATGTTCTTTTTTGGGTCAATTTAATGTTTTTCTCTACAAGTGGTTCTTTTTATGTTTCATCACAAACATGACGGGTTAATAATCGTGTTGGACGATCTAACACATTTATTTTCAAAAATCAATACACATTTTCAGCATATAAAAAATTGGAGAATACAATATGATCAATTCTTTAGATTTGATAACACATTTTACACGTGAAACTCAAAAAAAATTTAGCTAAAAAAGTTTGTGTTCGGTCTCGTACGTTAGAGCCGACCGTTTTCCGGGTCGGATTTAGGTCGGGTGCATCTTGAAAAATAGTGGGTTGTAAGAAAATGTAAAACCCGAACCCGACCTGAATTGTCATCTAAATTAATTGTATTAGTCAATGGGCCTGGGCCTGACAAGCTCGGCCCGAACAGGCCCACAAACATGACATAGCTCTGACGAGTTCGTCTTCGTCGTCGTCGTCTTCTTCGTCTGGGTCCATCAATATCAGGAAAATTGAGTTCGGAGATGGAATCGCCGGAGATCGAAATCGCCGCCGCCGCCGAGCATCTCGACGGCTCTACAATGTTTCATCTCGTCAAAGAAATCATCGGATTCGTTCTCTTCATGCACCAGCAAATCCCTTCGTACGCTCTCTCTCTTCTCTTGCCCTAATTGGGATTAAATTTCAAATTGCAACACTTTTTTCTCGAATCAGTTTGTGTTTTTTAGTCAAGTTTTCACAATTGTATGGAACAAACAACTTATATTACTAGAAAATTTGATTTCATGACTATTCTGGACATGAATTTTAGTTAATTTAAGAAGCTGAGAGGTTTGTTTCTCTGTTTCTTTACCTTAAAAAGCTAATAGTTCATTTTTCATTGAAGTTATTAGATGACATGTACATGATCATTTGTGTGTGAGTTTTCAATTCTAATTTCGAGTCTTGCACTTGCTTTTGATAAAATATATCACAATTATCAAGTTTAGTACAATTAGCTGTATAGTCTAGTTCATTTCGATTTCTGATATTGTTGTCAAATCTAGTCTAGTAATTAGTAGTGAAGCTGAGACTGATATTCATGTCTGGAACGGCTTGGCCATTGACTGAACTATAGTAGGTGGATAGAGGACCGTGGAATACAATATCACCAACAGTTTAATAAATGATTGAGTTGAATTCTATAGTTGTTTATATTTTTGTCTCATAAATCTACCTTTGGCATACAGTTTTTGGTTGAATGTTCCTCTCTCATCATTTAACCCTGTTTGAGTAACTTTTTATTCATGAACCTAAGATTTCAAAGTTAAAATGGTACTTTAAAGACTACTCTGGCATATATCAAGAATGAGAATGGGAGTGAGATTCTCATTATTTATGTTTGGGATCAGAAATTTTTGGTCATGAGAATGACTTTGTAATGGGAATCACATTCCCATTTTTTCTAATCCAAACGCTACCTTAAAAGGTTTCGATGTGGTTGAGGCAATGGATTTGGTTATTGAATGATTGGAAAGACTCAGTGAAGTCAGCTACTTTTTGGCAGCATTTTGCAGGATATCACTCTTGAATTTGATGCGCTGCATATTGAGTATAAGGAATTGGTATGTTACCTACACAGAGGTAATTAATTTGGATTTATCATTTTTGGTTGATCTCTCCACCCTAAGAATTGTTAGTTGTAGGAGGCTGTTCTTAAAGAAACTGAAGTAAAGCCCTCTTTTCGAAGAATGCAAACGAGCAGAATGAGAGAGGTTAAACGGGGGATAAGCAGACTAGAGAAGTTGATGAATGCTGTTTCTAGCCTCCATACTGCACTGCAGCAGTTGATTAGTGAAGTTCCTGATATCGAGGAGGTTATTTTGATTCTTGGAGCAAGTCCTATACGACCACAGCGCGTTTATCAGTTGTGCTTTTCACATGGGAAGATTACTTCCAGAGGTTCAAGTGATTTCGCTAAAACCAGGGCAGCAGATGGGCTCTCGAGAAAGGTTTATTGATGCTATTTCTACTTCAATTTTCAGTTGCATACTTGTATTTCTTCTGGGCTCATTATATGTTGTGTGTAACAGGCTATTCGGACACTGATCTCAAAGGGTGTAGGTTCAGTATCCTATCCAGGTAGTCCATTAGGCACGGTTTGTTCCTATATGGTTATTTGGTGATATGTAATTTGTTGCATTTTGAAGTGTTGTTTCCTCTTTTCAGGTGCTAGTAGATTGTTTCTATTGGTAAAAGCTCCATCATCTTTCAATCTGCCTCTGCATTTTCTTCCCAAACGTGACTTCAAATATAGCAAAAAGGTAGCGATGAATTATCTTTGTAAATATAGTTATTCTAGAATCGTTCTCCTCACCTCTTGTACACTTTCTAGATGGGATACTACATGTCATAGGCTCACAGGTATAATTGACAGAGTCCAAATAAAAACTGGAAGTTCTGGATCTAATGATACACTTCTATAGAATTTAAGTTTTCTGCATGCTTTACAAAATTTTCATATGAATGGGAATAAGGTATTAACTCTAAAAATGGAGTCTTATAAGGCGGACTATGCATTAGGTTCAGGTTACTGTTATGGTAAAAAAAAACTCTTATGGTAATTGCAGTTTGGTGTTCTATAGAGCTGGCAATTTGGACCCTAATCCGCAGGCACCCAAAATCCTATCCACATTTTTGCGGGTTAGGGTCACATAAACTGGATCCCCATTAATTTTCAGGTCAGTTCGGGTAACCCACACATTTTCTTCATAAAACTCGCCACCCTTACAACTTTTGTCGTAGCATTAGCTCTTGAATGCACAGTATGAGATCTTGACAATTTCGTACTGCATGCTCCTTTCTCACACGATCTACATTCATTTGTTGGATGTCTCTAGCACTATATTTTTATTACACATCAATACTTCAATGACGATTTCAATTTGGTTTGCAGATTGTGCCTTTTAAACTGAGGTTTAAGTGCAGAACACTAGGTCCAGAAACGGATGTTCCCGATCCCGAGTCTCAAACTAGCAGCTGCGGTGGTTCAGCAGACCCAAATTCAAAAGATTTAATGTGGTATATGATAAAGCTTGAATTTTGAAATAATTAGATCTAAATACGCATATTCTTCTGAACTTCACGCCAACTGATGTCCCAAAACCCCAATATCATAAAATTTCAAGATTCCAAAATCAGTAATATATCAGTTTCACACTCTTTTCCTGTTTTTTTTTTCTTCGATTTCATCAATATACAATCATCGACCAAAGACACTTTCTGTATCGGGACTATGTTTCTTTTGCTGCATTTGCATCTTTATCCATTGTTTAAGTTTTGAGCCAAAATAACGATAAGATCTGTTTGCTATGTGACAGGTTTCAGTGCCGGCACGTAATCAAGGGCTTGGCAGCTAGTGCGCCGGTACCCGAAGAATGAGGTTAGCCCATATATTATGCAGTAGTGATATGAATTTTTCAGGTTCATACTGTAGTTTAGATTGTAAATCAGTTCTTGAAACATTTAAGAACAATGTAGCTCATACTGATCACCAATCTATTGTTCTGATCATAAAAAGGTTGTTAACATTTTTGTATAAGATACAATCATACAAAAGATCCTCCTTTCACATCTCAAATGGCTTGAAACTTGTCTGCACTGAGGTATCATTTGGATTAGAAAAATTGTTCGGGGTTAGAGAATGTAGAACGAGAATGGGAAAGGGATTCTCATTCTAGAATTATGAACTTTTTGTTCGGGTTTGATTGGAATTTGATCCCATTGAGTTCATTCATTGTATCTGATATACATACACAAAGATTCAAACTCGAGAATTCAACAGTACAAAAATGAGAAGCATATTTTTTTTATATTCCATTTCTTCGGTCAGGGCTACAATTAGGGTTTGGGTTGATTATTATACCCCAAAACACCAATCTAAACAAATTACAAATTATTAGCTATATATAGAGAGATTATTTTACACAAAACCTACTTGTAAATTGTAATTAACAATCAATAATCAGTAGTTAATACACTCTACACTCTCAATTTTGGCTTCTCTTACTCCGCAATTGTTTGGGGTATGATTTGGTGTATTGCCCTCTTCACCTCCACAATGCTTGTTTTCTTTCCATTGTTCTCTTTCACCTAATCATCATCATCACCACAACACAAAACCAATTACTTATTTGCCAAAACAAAACAAAACCCTAATCGTTTCATAGAGATGACAATTCGAGTTTTGAGTCGGAGTTTTTGGGTTTGAGTTTCGAACTTGAAAAATCCGACCAATACCCGAATTACCTTTATATGGAATAGTTTTGATGGTTCGTGATTATATAACATACCTTGGCTCTCAACTCAGCTTGAAAAGCCCCATTGCTCATAGAAGATTGAACGGTTGTGATCTCGACCCGAAGCTCTCGGAGCATACCCATGATATCCAGCAACAACCCATCCCTATACGGGCAATGGATCTCCACCAACGCGTCGCTCTCAATTATTGACACCTCCACAGAGGTCTCCACTGTCGGAGGCGGCCCCACCTCCGGTGCCTCCACCGTTTTCGCCTTCCCACCACTCCCTTCCACAACTCTCAACTTCCTCTTCTCAAACCCGGGTTGACCTGAACGGGTCTGACCTGGATCTGCACTAATGCTTCGTGGTTCAGCTGATCTTGACCGTTGAATTGTCTCCATTTCACGGTTACACGTCTCAAGATCTTGAATCTTCTTACGCAAATGTTTTAAGTACTCTATAGTGTCACCTAATATCGAGGCCTTGTCCATTTTGGTCACGTACGGTACTAATGATCTTAGCACGATGAACCGCTCGTTGAGCTTTTCACGACGACGGCGTTCCGCCAACACATGGTTAGCACTTAACTCGTCCTGCGACGCACTTTTGCGAATTTTAGCATTTACACCATCTTGCGATGATCTTGATGAATTCGTTTCGTCGCGATTTTTGTCGTAGAGAAGAGGTAGGGTGAATAAAATGTACTTCAAGAGCCATTGGGAGGTGCCCTCCGACGATGCCGGGAGGTGGAGATGGTGATCGGAAAGTATTGTCCACTTGGCAAACGCTGATTGGGCGGAGAAGGCAGCGGACGGGGCCTGGGCCCACATGTTGGGCTTGTTATGGAGGATGGTAGAGACTGTTTGAGAATAGTGAGTGTCTTCTTGAGACAATTCATCTAATTGAGAAGAACCTGTAAAAATAAATTTAGATAATGTTAGTATTTTCTCTAAAAAAATCTATAAAATTACATATTGTTATAAAAAAAATCATATTTCATACAATTCCAAGTTAAAATTATCAACTAATGATGAGAAAACAAATATATGTTACATGAGAGGTTAGAAAAGGTAGGGTCGGTATTTAGGTTAGGAAAAATGTCCCCAGAGGTCCCTGTACTATCTCATTTGTTCCATAGGGGTCCTT
>JAYMSZ010001381.1:0-14533 GCA_036897665.1 Pelargonium citronellum | reverse complement strand
TTGTCCTCCGCATTTCTGGCAAACCCTTGGCTGCAGGCATGCAACATGAACAAGTGATAATCATTAATATTCAAGTAGCCATACATAATTACATATATCTTATAACTGAAAACTGGATGGACATGAAGGTACCGCCATGGAGCAATTAGCAAAGTGAAGAGGAGCCAGCGATCGATGATTCAAATCAGCCATTCAAAAGTAAAGCAACCGTCTCGGAATTTGGAATGAGGCAGTAATGGAATTGGAAGGGTCGGGCAGACCAATTATTTACTGTTAGAGCATCTTCAATGGGGATGCTAAGAGAGGCTCTAAGAACTTGATAGAGGTGCTAAACATTGGAGTAGTAGGTGCTAAGAAAGAGATGGTAAGCTTAGCACCCAATGCTAAGCCACACTGTTTCACATTCTCTCTCCTCTCAGCATTTATTGTAGTGATGCTAAGTATTGGAGAGAAAAATATCAAGTAGATGCTAAACACTCACATGATGATGTGGCACGCTTTCTCTCCTTAACACCCTATATAGTAGCTAAGTATTGAAGATGCTCTAAATAAAACAAAACCAGCACAAAATAAAAGAAGTGGCTGATGAGAGACCATTCCAAGTACGTAGTAATTGCAATGAAATGAGTTGCAATCATTTTCGTGGTGCACAATGATTGCGCAACGGTGGTTGATGTGTGTGAGTTTTTTTCCACACGTCATGTATACAATAAAACATCAAAATGACACGAATTAGATGGTTCATAAGCTATTTTCGACCTTCTATCTTATTACAACAAAACCAACACAAAATAAAAGATGTGGTGATGAGAGACCATTCCAAGTACCTAATAATTGCAATGAAATGAGTTGGCTTTGAAATATGACATATGGACAACAATATATTTGGTGTAATAATCCAAGAGATAGCGATGCAGATGTAGACGACAAATGGTCTATTTGCAGTTGTTGAATATTCATAAACACTAAACATATGATATGACTCGTTACTGGTTTGACCAACACTACGTTCTCACAATGCATATTGATTGAATATTTGTGTCCGCCATTGTTGTGGTGCACAATGATTGCCCAAAGGTGGTCGACGTGTGTGAGTTTTTTTCCACACGTCAAGTCTACCACAAGAGAACCAGTTGTGAATTATATATCTTGCTCACATTCTTAGAATCGTAAGTTCCAGCAGATTGTGATTTTCTTTTAATAAGAAACGGGACAAACAGATCTGTTAGGCCTGTGTTTCTCACTCACTAGTGGGGGCGTTATTCAGTTAGTTGTTAGTTTTTCTCTTAAAATCATAAATTCCACTCCATAACGTCGGCAAAGAGGTTTGAACCTGAACCCTCAAAAGAAATCCAAAATGCATCAACCGTTTGGCCCAACATGCTTTGACTTGTGATTATTTGTTCATCTCCGATGTTTGGATACATCAGTCGCTCCCACAAATCTAATTGTATGAGTACAAGTTAATTTTGATGTGGTAACAAACTGTTATACGTATCCACTTAAATGAATTTGCTGGAGTAGAGATCTGTTGGATCTAAGCATTTTAATGACGTGTCAATACTTTGTTAATGGCTTAATCTAAACTAAATAATTCTAATTATCAAATGATCCTTTATATAGACACACGTGGTGTAAGAGAAAAATTCAAACACCAATGAACTTTATGTTTTTTAAGTAAAAGAAAACTCTAATTCTAAGAAGAGTAAAGTATTATAAGTGTATTGGTTTTAGTGACACATCTCAAAAGAATGGGTCTTTCCCAATCGCTTTAAGAGTGGTATTTGTCATGCGGCATGCTCTTAAACTTGCAAAACATACGTTAATTTTTGTGCTAGCTTAATGTTGCCGGTACTACTTAAACTATGTAAACTTTATATTGAGTATTAAATTGACTAAAGTTCTAAATTAAGTATCATTTCGATAATTTTATCAAATTTTAATAACCAAAATGATCCTTATCTGTAACCTCTTTTGTCATATTATGTGCTTATATTGTTTGACACTCATAAAAAATGTTGGTCTCTCTCTGAATGCAAGAGTTTGGGGCTCCGCACGGAGTCGGTTCTTCCTGTATGTAACGTCTAGAAGAATTTCTTTGATCAAACTAGTAGGAAGTTTCCAAGATTACAAGCGTAGAAGCTATACACATACAAATACAATCATTTGTTGTCTCCTGTATACATAAATAGTGCAATTTGTAGCAGTCGACAACCAATAAAATATCCATTCACACCTTATAAATATCATATGGTGTTTGTTCGGAAAATGAACGACACAGTCCTCCACATCTTCAACCAAACAAAATATGGCATGAAAACGTGTGATGACATATAAATGTTTAAAAATGTCGTAGGTTTGTACTTTGTCCAATACCGCGTAAAAATATATAACACAAGTTAATTAAAACACGACACTTGTATTGTACCAGGAATGTTTTGCAAATTATGGTAAAAGAAAAACGGAGATTGGGATTCCACTGTATGAAAAACATGGTAACGTTGCCGTCGAAGTAGGAGCGTCGCCGGGGGAGGTTCATCAGCCATCGAACCAGGTGCAACTAACACGATGGAGGTCGTCGCCTCTCCAGATGCGCCACCGTTGGGGAAATCTTTTGCAGAAACAGTGAGGGGCTCTGCCATAGACGAGAGAGTGCTGGATCCAGTGTTGTTGGGTGGTTCCAAGCCGAGCACTGAACCGGAGGAGGTAAGCCCAAAGGGACAGGAACTTTATGCACCTTTGTTAGTGGATGTTAAGATCTCTGAATCGGAAATTTCTGAGGCCAGATCTGTATGGAAATGGGCGGTAATCATAAGAATAGATGGTAGATCCATGGCTTTCATGTATCTTAAGACTCGTTTGCTTGAGATATGGAAAATCCATGGAGCTATGGATCTCATTGGAATTGGGGATGGGTTCTTCACAGTGAGATTCGAGCGTGAAATTGAATTTGAGAGAGCCCTCCATGGAGGACCATGGTTTCTGGGTTCATCGTTCATCTCTGTGCGGTTATGGGAACCTGATTTTAGTGCCTCTCCGGACAAAGTTGGAGCTTGTATTGCGGTATGGGTTCGGTTGCCGAGACTGCCATTGGAGTACTATAACAGGAACATTCTCAAAAAAATTGGGGAAGCTTTAGGTGCTCTGTTAAAAATTGATGCAAAAACGGACTCTAGTGAATGTGGGAGCTATGCTAGGTTGTGTGTGCAAGTAAATGTGAACAAACCATTGGTTTCTAAGCTCAATTTGGGGTCTTATGTCCAGAGTATTGACTATGAAGGGATGCAAATATGTGTAAAATGCAAATGCTTGGGACATTCTTTTCAGGATTGTCCTAGGGTGGGTAATGCAGTTGGGAGCTTTAATGAGGAGTTAAGAAGAGAGAAGGCCAGTAGGGAAGTGTTGGTGAGCAAGAGGGACAATTTGGCTACTATTGTGGTGAATAATGCATCAGACCCTTGTGAGTTTGAGCACCCTTGGACGCTGGTGGGTAAGGCTGGAAAGCCTGTAACTTCATTGTCTTCATCAGGCGAAAATAGGAGGAGAGAGGAGAGTAGGAGAGAGTTGAAGAATCACGCGCCCCTAAATCGAATTCACAAGAAAGCGTATCACACGCGCGGAGCTCAGTCTCAGGCTATGCCTCACGTATCAAATGGGCAACAAAATGGATGGGGTGGTATAAAGCCCAAATGGGATCAATTTCGAAATGCTGGTAGGAGGGGGCGAAGCTCAACGAGAGACAACCGGATAGGGCTTTATCACAAAGGGTCGGGTCGAGCTGCTGCTTCTTCAAAAGGAAAGTCATGTGATGCTAGGGCTCTTGTTTCATATGCCAGTGGGTTAGGAAAGGATCCATCTCCGACGAGACCGTCGATTGGATCGGCAACAACTGTGGATGGTGGAGAGAGAGATGACCGGAACCCCAAGATTACCATGGAAGCTGATGTGCAGCGAGAAAAATTGGACATTGACATCAGATCTGGGCCAAGTAATAGGGAACGAGATAAGGAAGCTCCTGGCCTTTGCGGAGATCAAATTGAAAAGGGGATTCATGAACCTCAAAATAAGCAGCAAGTTGAGCTTGTCAAGGCCGTTGTTACTGAGAATATTGGACGAGCTATAGAAAAATTTGATTGTGAAGTTCACGTAATTCCAAAACTCATGGATCCAGGAATATTATCAGGAGGGTTAGAACAAATTGGAGTTGATCAAGTTTCTCGTCAAGGAAGCAGTCCTCGTCTTCGCAATATTCTTAAACAGGCTCGGAAAGGATCTGGGATGGCCCGAGATTCTGATATCCCAGGTGGAGAGCAGCAAAAATCTAATGCAGACACTCTGGGTATAGCAAGCAGAAAATCCAAACTGCCAGCAGGTCCTTCTAGGCATGGGAAAAAAGGACCACAACCAAATGATCGAAATGAAAGTGTTACACTGGAATGTTAGGGGTGCGGGAGGGGAGAATTTCAAAGCTCTATTCAGGGGTCTGGTGGAGAATGTCAGACCTGATTTTGTGTTACTTACGGAGACGAAATTGAGTGGTAATAGGGGAAATTTTGTTCTATCAAATTTGGGCTTCTCAGGGTTAATTTCAGTGGATGCAATTGGCTCATCAGGAGGACTTGCTTTACTTTGGAATGCTGAAGACTTTGGAGTTTCAGTACAAAAATCTTCTGCCCAAGCAATCCATGTCCGAATCCAGGTATCTTCTATCCCTGTCCCTTTGTGGTTTTCTGGTATTTATGCTAGCAATTGCTTCCATAAAAGACTAGAACTTTGGAATGAACTTGAGAACTGGTCATCTGTTGTTAATGGCCCTTGGATCACGGTGGGGGATTTTAATGAGGTCCTTAACCAAGCTGAAAAATGGGGGGGAAATCCTGTTAACCCTACTCGAGTCGAAAAATTCTTTAATTGTGTTCAAACCTGTGGTTTTGTCGACATTGGTTTTTCTGGTCAGCGTTTTACCTGGTCTAATTTAAGATCTATCCAGGATCGAATTGAGGAAAGACTTGACCGTTTTTTCTTAAACTCTGATTGGCTTTTGGAATTTCCTAATTGTGCTATTAGTCACCTTCCTCGAGTTCGGTCAGACCATTGTCCAATTGTTTTGGACACAAATCCTGGTCTCACAAGTTGTCTGCCTAAGTCTTTTAAATTTCAGCCAATGTGGGCTTCGCATGCTAACTGCTTGTCTGTCATTAATCACTCTTGGAATAATTCTTTTAGCCCGAATCTGTTTGATAAGCTGTCTGGGTTGGCTTTAAATTTGACTGCTTGGAATAGAGAAGTCTTTGGTAATATTTTCTATAGGAAACGTAAGCTCTTATCCCGTTTAGGTGGTGTCCAGCTTAGGATTTCTGAAAATCCTAATGAGTTTTTGATTAATTTGGAAAGGACTCTTAGAGATGAGCTAAACCAGGTTTTGAGACATGAGGAGTCTTACTGGCACTGTAAATCTCGGGTGGACTGGTTAAGTTGTGGGGACAAAAACACGACTTTTTTCCACCTCAAAACTAGGAGTAGACGGGCTAGAAATAGCATTGTTTGCCTCAAGAATGAAGTTGGGGAAATCATCAGTGGGGAACAAAACTTGACTGCTCTGCTTGTTACTCATTTTAAAAATCTGTTCATGTCTTCTAACCCTACGTCGACCTCCATTCGGCCTAGGATTCTGGAGAGACTTCCTTCCTCGGCGATCCCGGGTTTGGAAGAAGTCAAGAGAGCTCTTTGGGATATGAAACCCCTTAAAGCTCCGGGACGGGATGGTTTCCATCCGTTTTTCTTCCAAAACTATTGGGATATTGTAGGAAAAGACATTGTGGATAGTGTGGCTAACTGTTTTCGTATGGAAAAGGTCCCGGTGGAATGGAATAGAACCCTAGTATGCCTTATTCCAAAAATCCAGTCCCCTGAAAGCATCCAGCAGTTCAGACCTATTAGCTTATGTAACACGTCTTATAAAATTGTGAGTCGAGTTATTGTTAATAGATTGAAGCCTTTTTTACCTTTATGGATTAACCCACTTCAGGGCAGTTTTATAAAGGGTAGAAAGGCGTCTGATAATGCTATTATTGTTCAGGAAATCATGCATACCATGGCTAGGATGAAAGGGAAAAAAAGTTTCATGGCAATTAAGCTAGACCTGGACAAAGCCTATGATAGGTTGGAGTGGAGTTTTATTAAATCCATGCTTGTTAGTTTTAATATTCCTGAGTCTTTGAGTACCCTGATTATGAATTGCATTTCTTCGACCTCCATCTCGATTCTTTTAAATGGGGGTCAAACTGATGAGTTTGAACCCTCTAGAGGCATTCGTCAAGGAGACCCTTTGTCCCCATATATCTTTATCATGTGTATGGAGTACCTATCCTCTTTGATTGAGGAGGCTGTTCGGGATGGGAGTTGGGAGCCTATTGGGGTAGGTAGAAATGGACCAAAAATTGCTCATACTCTTTTTGCAGATGATATTATGCTTTTTGGGCGGGCTTCTCTTGAAAACACTCGGACCATTCTTTCCATAGTTGATAAGTTTTGCCTTGCCTCGGGGCAAAAAGTTAGCAATGCTAAATCCTCTGTGGTATTTTCAAGAAACACGTCCTTGAGTGATAAAGATGCAATTAAGGAATGCCTTCATTGGCGAGTTTCTGAAAAAATTGGGAGGTATTTAGGGTTCCCTATAGGAAATGGCAGTGCTAATAAAGATGATTTTCAATTCATTATCGATAAAATGAGAGGTCGTATTGAAAGTTGGACTTCAAAACACCTCTCAATGGCGGGGAAAATCACTCTTATTAATGCAGTCACTGAAGCAATTCCAAGCTATGTTATGAGTTGTTTTCCCCTTCCTAAGTCGGTTTGTGCCACAATTGATAGACTTAATAGGAACTTTCTTTGGGGCTCCTCTGAGGAAAAAAGAGCCTTGCACAAGGTTAATTGGGAAAGAGTTGCGAGTCCGAAAAAGTGGGGAGGTTTGGGTTTGAGGAAAGCTAAGCTGAAAAACATAGCTTGTCTTGCAAAGCTGGCTTGGTCAGTACACCTTAAGAATCCTGGTGTGTGGATTAGTTGTATTAATGCTAAGTATGGTAGATACAAAGCTGTGGGGTCCATCATTCATAAGGGCATTAAAATGGGGATGGACTTGATTAAGCATGGTGAGGCTTGGAGTTTGGGAAATGGTTTGTTGGCTAACTTTTTCTATGATCGCTGGTGGGGTCCTAGGAGTTTTAGAGAGTGTATTGAGGGGCCTTTTAATAGATTCGAGAGCCTTAGCCCGGCTAGTGTGTGTTGGGACTTTAATGGTAATTGGGATTTTAAAAACATCTCTTTCCCTATTCCTTTGGATATCCAGAATCAGATGCGAGCCATTCCTTTTAGATTTGGATCGCAAGTGGAGGATAAGATATTTTGGAGGCTGACCCCTAAGGGATCGTTTTCGAGTGGATCGGCTTATAAACTAGCCCTTGAGAACGCAGGTTGTACTAGCACCTCTTTGAATGATTGGGATTGGATTTGGAAAGCTAATTGTCAAGAGAGACTAAAAACTTTTGCGTGGCTTTGTTCTATGCAAAGACTGAGCACTAAGGACCACCTAGCCAAGTGTAAAATGGAGGTGGAGACTAGTTGTCATCGCTGTTGTGAGCTTGTAGAAAATACGGACCATGTCATTCGTAGTTGTCCCTTTGCTTGTTGGATTTGGGCTAAGCTTAATATTCCTGTTTGTGATAATATTGACTTCTCCAGTTGGTTTAAAAGAAACTTTTCTTCTTCAAATATGAGTAGTTTTGGCATCCCTCATAATCTGTTGTTTATTCATGTTTGTTGGAGCATTTGGCTCAATAGAAATTCTTGTGTATTCCAAGCCATTACTGGGTCCTCTGAGTCTATTTTGCATCAAGCCAAATTTGGAGCTTTGGAATTTTTTTCCAATGATCCAACCCATATCATTTCCACTGTTAGTCATTCAATTAATGGGTCAAATGGGAATATAAAACATTGGACTTCCCCTCCAAGTTCTTGGGTTAAAATTAATACAGATGGTTGTTCGAAAGGAAATCCGGGTATTAGTGGAGTGGGTGCAATTGCAAGAAACCACTTGGGGGTTTGGCTGGGAGGTATTTGTAAGTTTGTGGGTTGGGCAGTGGCTGGTCTTGCTGAATGGTGGGGAGTTTTTGAAGGTCTAAAGCTTGCAAAGAGACTTTTATGTTCTAAAATCATCATTGAAGTTGATGCTACTGAAATTTCAGATGGTTTTTATTCTCTTGATATTGAAACTCACCCATGGAGATCTCTTATTTTGGACTGCAGGGAACGAGCTAGTGAGTTCGAGGAATTCATGATCGTTCGTTCGGACCGTTTAGCTAACAAAGCGGCTGATTATTTAGCTAATTTATCGCTTTTATTAGATCTAGATTATGCTTTTATGGAACTCCCGCCTGTGGGAGTGGTTCCTTTTATGCAGTTGGACTGCTCTCTCTGTTCTGTAACATTGCCTAACCAGCTTCTGGTTTAGGCTCCTCTTATGCAGTGTCTATCAAAAAAAAAAAAAAAAAAAAGTTTTCAAAGAAACGAGGCATGGTTAGTTGGAAAGGTTATTATTTAAGGTTTCACTAGGACTCATATACACAACACTCAGAAGAGAAATGGCAATTGGGCCACAGAGCGAATCCAAATATTTAAGCATGGTACAAATTTTATGTTCGCTTATATTTAACCTTCAGATTATTCTATGCATTACTCAATTTGAGTCAAAATATAACACATGCTCATGTTCACACAGGAAAATCATAAACATGTTGAAATATTAAAATATATATATAAGAATAAGTTATTTCAGTAAATATTTTCTTCATTCATTGCTAAGGAATCCTAAACTAAAAGAATGTTAAGCTGACACTACTTGATATACTAGTTAGGTCCTCCACCTATTGTCTTAAGCTTTTGAGTTGGATTAAAATTTGACACGCTATCATAGCTGGTTTGGATGCAAAGCTGAGCTCATTTATGTTGTCTCCTATTGTAGTCTCCAGCCCACCTGCACAAGGACACACATGCAGTGTCCCACATGTTTACGGAAAATACCTAAGTTCAATTTGGGTTGGAGTCAAGTTTAACATGATATTAGAGTTTGTTCTTTTTGGGCCTAGTAACCTGTTTGCCTTACTTCCCTTCTTGATCCACGTGCATGGTCTATTCTCTTATTCAGCCTACACCTTAGGGAAAGTGTTAAGGAATCTTGCATTAAAAAAATAGTTTGACAGACTGTACAATAATACTAATTAACATCCACATGGCTCCCACCCCCCCTTCTCATGAATGCATAATTGTTAGGTAAAGGCATCCAATTAAAGATAAATAAAAAGTCCTCTCTCCGTCCCAAAATAAGTGTCCCATTTTACTTGCATTTTTGTCTCGAAATAAGTGTTTATTTCTTTTTTAGGAAGCTAGTTATGCACGTGTCCCTATAATAAACTAGTTCGTATCCCTTAAGTTTGTTACAATACATGTGCATGGAAATAAAAGAGGAAATATACAACATCAACTAACTTCTCAATTTTTATCAAAATGGAAAGTATGACACTTATTTTGGGATGGAGAGAGTAGATGAGTATAAAAAGAAAATCCTTGATAACTTGGATATGAGCACTAAAATATTTAACTGCAAAATATCCAACTTGGTCATACCGTATCTATAATGCGGAAAGATAGCTTTTTGTGGGGGAATATAACCTACAAATGAATTGACCAACTGTGAGAAAACATAGGAATATGAGTCTTAAAAATAATGATAATATGCATAAAAATTGCAAATGATGAGGAAGAATAGCATTAGTGATTGACAGAAAGTGATATCAGAAGTATTTACTGGTAACTCTGGTATAGGAATTTTCTCATATATCTTTAACTGTAATGATGGAACCGCTGCTATTTCCATTTCTCTATCACCCACTTCATCAGTGTATAGCAAAATTAATTCTTGGAATGCTGGCTCCTAATTTGGAATGTCATGGAAACAAAAAAACAATATTAAATAGTATAATGGAATTTGACAATTTATAATCAAAATGTATCGCTAAAGTCATGATCAATGAAGCAGAAGAGAGAACACAAATTTTGACATTCAGGTAAACATACATACAAAAGAGATCAAGAGTTTCAGTAAGTAAGAATACCTTGAGGACTGATTTTGAGAGAAGAATGGAAATGGAAGTTTTAATCATTTTCCACAAGTTATTTCCACAGAGTTTCCTGCTAGCAGGTCTCCAGATATCACTAAGTGATATTCTCGATAAGAAAATTGGCCTGAGTGAACAAGTTTTCAAATTTGGTCATTTCAAAAGATAACTGACTCTCCAATACCCTACTAAGTATATAGTTAAATACGCACTTCAAGACAATTTGAAGATAAGATTAATAGTTCGCTGTTTCCAAATCAATCTTTATGGTCCAACTAATTCTTTCAATCTACCTCCTCTTCGATTCTCTACAAATATGTAATTTCAAAACAATTCTTTTGATAATTTAATTATCTCTTTCATATAACAGAAATAGGCAAAGCTAAGTGATCTGAGAAACATATCATGGAGGAGATACTATGGTTGGTACAAACCTTAAATAATGTTCAGAAGTGTTACTGTCACTGTCAAGCTGAAATGTTGTTTCTGGTGTAGGGGGTATTAGCCCAATCCGTGTAAGCAACTTCTTAAAGAGCCTTCCACGGGGTCCAGCAGATGACAGAAGCCCTTCATACCGACTTACTGCTCTCTGTGCCGCCAACCAAATAGGAAGGTCCCTGTCTGATAGTTGGTCCGCTCCAAGCAGATTGTTATATATTTCTTCATTACTAGAGTATAATTGCCGAAATGCAGAAAGTTCCTTAAGCCAAAGCTTCATTCTCTTATTCCAATTTTGTACTTCTTGTGTCTGACTAGCATTTTTCAAAGCCTGTCCTAAAGCAATAGAACAAAATATGTCAAACCCTGTAACAATATTTTTATGCAGGAAGATTTACTAAACAGCAGATGAACTTGTAAATGATATATATAGACTTGCACCCTAACACCTGTTGAAGTGGGAGATAAAGTCCCACATTGGATATATGAGTTACATATGTTCTTGTGAAACTCATAAAGTTGACATTTTAGTAGTGGAAACTCAAAATATATGTGTAGCTCAATTATAAAATTTATGGTTTTGATCTTGGCCCTGGCCCAAAGGTGGCCCGTTTATGTTGCATGCAAATGAACATGCCTACAGCAGCCCACGTGTGAAGAAAAAAAACTACATGTGAAAGGGAGTGCCGATTTATAAAGCCCCCAATTGTGCACATGTCGAGCCCACTGATAAAGTAAGGCGGAGTGTTGAAGTGGGTGATACAAAAGTACATATTTTCCCCCATAAACTAAGTGGGAGAACAGGGTTCCACTTCCAAGCACCACTTAACATGAAATATCGTACCCTAATACTTCAAAACTTTGGAACTCATGACAAGAAACCTTGGAACTTATCAGGTTAAAGTGTTCCCTTCTGCAATAACAGCTCTTCACAAACCTAAACTTCACAACAAATTGAGGTCCCCATTCTAGTTTATTGGTTTGATACAAATCCTGTCAAGAAGCAATATTTCATTCTCCTTTTTCCTTCTTCCTATCCTAGTAATATTGGCTGTCATTTCCAAAAATCACTACATATTATGACCACAAATCCAGTTGGACTATTTCCCTGATTAGTAATTCTTTTATTTCAGACTGCAACAATGTCAATGCCCTTCAAATCAAATTCAACACAATAACATCCCAACTCATCAAAAAATTCTAAGACTTTTATACTAAAAAATGATCAAGAATTATAGAGCCTAATAAATTAAAAATTCCTGATGTCCAGATTATAGTGGTTGCGTAACCAATCATGTTACACCATTTTGCTCCATCTAGGAAATCTCTTCCTTTAAATTATACACCACCATGCCCCTTGTCAACTTCTCAACACCCGTAAAGAAGCAAACTGTTCAAAGAACGGAGCTTGTTCAAATAAAAATGTAATATTCACTTCAGTTTATACATGCAGGCATCATGAAGAAATAAACACACAAGAGACTGAGCTAAGATGACACTCGCATTTAAGAAAAGCATTAACCTCATTTATCCACGTGCCAACTTTACCCAATGGTTTTGATATACTAGAAAAGATAATCTGCAGAAGTTTAGACTGTATGTAATCCAGTTTTTCAACAATTAGTAGACCCTTCTGCCTCTCTGTTGCATAACCTCGCCTGTATGATCAAGATGGTCCAATGTGAAGTTGAATAACTAACCAGTAATCTGAAAGGCAGACATATATGAAATATGGCAACCCAAATGCAGAAATTGAACATACAATTTTACTTACTATTCATGTTTGGAGTCTAAAAAGTACAATTAAACATTAGAGTTTGAACTTATTTTAGTCGTGAAGTCAAACCATCACATAACCCGGTCATATTCGCATAGCATCCCATAATTTTTCTTTAAAAAATTCCATGTTCAGATTATCAGCGGTAAAAGTGTAAATTCATGGGAGCTTCCTCAAAGTGTAAATTGATATGCTCCACCTTATACGCTTATTAGTTCTATTCTTTAGTGTAATCGCCGAACTTCAAAAGTCAATTGCAAAATTAGTAATTCAAGATCTACATCTTGCTTGTCTGTCTTATGGTACATTTGATAGATTGTGAGTTAATATCACGAAGGAAAGAAAGTAAGCTTCCTGATATAAGGATGACTAAGATCACCTGAATATTATTGCATTGGACTCAGATGCTTTCTTCCAGTCAACATATATTGGCAAAGTAAGAAGATAATCTGTATTTAATGCAGATGTTAACATCAAATCTCGGGCTGATAATTCTTCAAACTGAGCATTGGAGAGGAGTTGCATAAAAGCACGCTGGAAACGGGTGGCAACAGCAACTCTACAAAAGAATGTAAAGAGGTAAAAAAAAATTACATAAGGCAAGAACTGAACAATAAACATTAAAGGGTTCCACATTTTCAATATATTTATTACACCCAACTCTGATCCTTACAAGTAACAACTGACCCTCTCCTGGTAGTTCATATCAAAATAAACATCATTCTTCGTATCAGTTTCAGTAGTTAGCAGCCAAGCAGGGGAATTTCTAAAAAGCTCTACATCTTGTCACTTCATATCGGTTTTAAATCACGCATCAGATTTTTTTGTGGTTCAAGCTAGAACTACATCCTCCTCTTTACATAGAAGGGAAGAGGGGGAGCATCTGAATCCATGGGACATGAGAACATCTTTACTTCCTTTTGTACTTATTGAATGAAACATGAGAACATCTTTACTTCCTTTTGTACTTATTGAATGAAACAGGCTCTATTACAACTACAAGAGATATTTTAAGGAGTCCATTTTCTCAAATAAACAGTTAAATTTGATCCGACCCAAAAGCTTAAGCTAATAGGTGGAGGGTCCAACTAGTATATCAAGACTGGATAAGGGAACGGACTATGCATGTAGGAACGTGGACCACGATGGTAGTAAAGGTAGACATGTCACTAGGCCCAAACAGTATCAACTCGTATACCATGCTGAACACTTAAACTTTAAATATTGGGTATTGGGCTACACACAATGGTTTGACATCCACTACTAAAAAGTGAATCTTGTTAGTAGGGTTTCACTTCCACCATTATAGTACATCACCCACTTTATATTTATCCAATGTGAGACTTTATCACCCACGTCAACAAACTCTAAAATCAGTACGGATCCTTTTCTTAACATACTTAAGGCAACATGAAAAGAGCACCACATTATGCATTTTTTCCAGTGTTCAATCGTTGCTTAATTAAACAAAATGTGAAGCTCTTCGTCCATCCGCAAGCCATTTATGTCCTTCTCTAATTGAGGCAGACCATTGGCTTTGGTATGATCCCAGGTGGCTTGACCAACTTCATTATTTGCTAAAGTTTTAGATATCAATTATCTTTTAGAATTCGGACAATCATGTACTATTTTATATTTGCATCCTCTTTTCTCTTATGGTAGTTGTAATTGTGCACGTGTCCAGGTTTGAGACTCTTCTTTATAAATTGGAGGTATTGGATCATAAAGCACGTGAAAGAGCAGGGGTCATAACACCTACTCTTGGTTCACCAATTCCTGTACTTTTGCAAATTGGTGCTGCTATTGAGGTGACAGCTTTACTTCGACTCTGGAAATGGTTGTTATCACATTGTTTCAATTATGGTTGTGACTGGCTATATTTGTGCATTCAGCAGCTATTTTGTCATGCAATAATTTGTTCATATCTCTTAAACGGGAGTTCTTCAGTTTGGTTTTTCTGTAGTAAGTTGGATATCAGTTATATGTTTGTTTCTAGCTTGTTACCCATGCTTCAAATGGTTGGGGATTATTTCAAATTCTTGTACTTCAAAATTTGTATTTGAAGTCCTATTTAAAGTTTAGGTTGGTGAACATAAACCGTTTTTTCTGTTCATGATAGAGAATACCTATATATATATATATATAT
>JAYMSZ010001380.1:0-14534 GCA_036897665.1 Pelargonium citronellum | reverse complement strand
GCTTTCAAGCTAGGGTTGGTTGCTGCAATCCTGTTGTGCATTGCTCATGTCATCTCTAACTTGCTTGGTGGTTGCTTGTGTATTTGCTCCCAAGAAGAGCTCCAAAAAGCTTCCCCCAATAGGCAGCGCTCACTTGCATGCGTTGTCTTCTCTCGGTAAGTCAAATTTCATCAATATAGCATAGAGCCGACAATTCAGGTTTCAGGTCGAGTTTTTTGAATTTGCGTTGAAAATGTCTTTAACGTAGAACCAACTGCAAGAGGTGTCTGACCCGACTAGACCCGGTAATGTAGACCTAAACTCGTGAGTGGACCTGGCTAAATTCATGTTTGTTTGATCAGGATCGTATTAGCCGTTGGATTGTCCATGATGGTGAGAGGGACACTGTCAAACAACAAGTCAAGAGCTTCATGTGGCTTCATACACCACCATTTTCTTTCCATTGGAGGCATCTTGTGCTTTGTTCATGCACTCTTCTGTGTTGCATATAAGTAAGGGCTTTTCTATAATTTCATTTACTTTACTACTAATTTGTGACCCCTCTTTTTCAAGTATAAGTAGCACCCACCATGTAATCTTTGTGGAAATGGCAATATTACCCTCCTCATGGCTATGGGAGACAAAGTTGTCATTCCTTTTCTTGTATAGCTAACTGATTAATGAATTGTCCACCAAAATATGATTTTTTTTGGTTCGTCTCCTAGTTATTCATGTCAGGTCGTGTATGTGTTTTTTGTAATGTAAAGCGTTTTGATCGCAAGATGAAAAAAAATAAAATTATCATAAAAAGTTCACGGGAATTGAGTTGAAACCCGCAATATACACTTCATTCGGCTCAAATTCAAACTGTATACTTTTGTGTCGTCATTGTGCTTCAAAAGTGTTTTTGGCAAATCTAAGCCCTTGACACATGATGTAACATTTTTGCTGAATTTAAGGATCTCCAACAAGTTTGGGCTCAAACAAATGTACTTAATATTAAAATAGTAATGGCCCAACTCAAAATTGCACAATTCTGTTGGATCTCCCTCCATTATGAAAGTGTGAGCGCCAAAAACATGTCAAATTTACCAAAATACCCCTCCATCCCCTCTCTCTCTCTCTAAGGGCCCAAAGCCAACATCACTGTAAAATGACATAACAAGCCCTCATCAAATCACATTTACTACTGTCAATTTCTACGTGCATACCGTGTTCATGTCGTGTTGAACATTAATCGTATGTTATTTTGTAGAGGCATTATGAACCCAACATATTTATAAACCTGACGTGTTTAACACGTCTAGCTAAATGGTCTTAGTTGACACAACACGATTATCACAACACGACGTAGACGTCTGCCACGACACAATTCAAATGGATTGAATATCGTAAATTCAATATAGCTTACATACAAAAAAAGAACACAATCACATAACCACCCTAGTAGAATGATACAACAATGTCTCACCAAATTTCATTTAAAACCGACAAACCGTGAGTACGTGCTAAGTTCAAGTCGTGACGATGATTAACTATTGTCATATGAGTCACCATGAACACGACACATAATACGTCTAACTAAAAAAAGTTGGTTGACACAACAGGACAAAATACATTTAGCTTGACAATGTCATCATGTTTGCCGCAGCACAACACAAAACAATCAAACGTCACAAATTTAACATAACTACATTTAAAATTCACATAAAAAAATAAGACTGTTCAAAATAATTTTTATTTTAAATTAAAAGAACTCATATTCATATAATCTCAGATCACGAGTTGACTCAATACACGGCACAGTCAACGACCCGAACTCCGAATCTCGAACCAAACGGGTCACTCCTTCAACTAACCCAAACCGCTTTCCAAAAATTGCTAGGGACATCTTCGTACTTTCACCACAATTTACCCTTTTCAGTAAATTCACAAAAATAAAATAAATAATAGTAATAAACATAAAAATACAGGTCTCGTCCTTCAGACCAAGAACACAACACAACGATACAGCAGAGACAGAGAGAGATAGAGATAGAGAGAGAGAGAGAAGAGAAAAAAGAGCAGAGAAAGCGAGGATCAGAAATCAATTTCAAATCTTGTTGAGCTCTCGATCTGTACCGGCGGATTATCGGTTCGCGATTCTCCGATATTTCTCAATTCCGATCTAACGCCATTTCTTTTTGCTTCAATTCTGGTAATTTTACTTCACTTTATGTGATTTTGTCTTTATTTCTATAATCGTATTCTTCTTCTTTCGAGCCCAAACCCTAGGGTTTCGGTTTCGTTTCTGGGTTCTCTCAATTCGGAGCCTGACGTGGTCCTTGGCTCGGGCTTTGGGTGGTTTTAAACCCTACATTGGTTGCGGTGTTGATTGGCGGTTTTTGTGTGCTGTGAATTGCTGTGGAAATTAGGGTTTTCGAGTTCGAAGCGTGGGGGATTCGGGAAGTGTGGACGGTGGGTTGAAGTATGAGCATCGACAGCCCCGGGGAAGAGGAGAGCTAGGGTTTGCTGGGGAGGAGGAGGAGCTGGGGATTTCCATGGGCGATGGAGGTGTCGCGTGCATGCCTCTGCAGCGTGTCATGGAGAGAGTTTCAGCTCCGGAGACGCTTTGTGGAGGCAAGAGTAATGGCAACAGCAACACCAGTAGCAATGGTTTTAGTACTTCTAAGTTGGTGAAGAAGAAAATCAAGAGGAAAGTGAAGGTGAAGAAGGTTGTTGAAGCAGAGAAGAGTGAGTTGGGATTGGAGAAAGGTGGCAAGAGCTGCTCAGAAATTGAGAACGGTGAGATTGTGGACAAAGGGCAGAAAGAGGAGGTGGAAGAGGGTGAATTGGGTAGTTTGAAGTGGCCGCGAAGTGAAGTGGAGAATGGGGAAGTAATTCCTGAAAAGGGCGAGATTGTCAGCCACAAATGGAGGAAAAGTGAGGTGGAGAAGGGAGAGGTTGTTCCAGGGAAATGGCGGAAAGGGGAAGCTGATAAAGAGGAATCCGGGTCATGGAGAAACTCAAAAAATGAAATTGAGAAAGGCGAGTTCGTCCCTGACAGATGGCAGAAAGATGAAGCTGGGCAGGATGAATACAGTTACAGTAAACCACGCAGGTTTGAGTCAGGTAAGGGTAAAATATGGAAACTTGATCGTGAGAGGACGCCACCCTCCGGTAAGTATCCAATTGATGACACTACTCGGAGGAAAGAATTCAATAGAAGTGGTAATCAGCTTAACAGAAGTTTTCCCAGGTGGGAGAATGGCCAAGATAGAAATTTGAGGCTCTGTTCGAAAGTTGTGGATGATGAAGGATCATATAAGAATAACGAATACGGCAATGGTAAAAATTATGGTAGAGAATACTTTTCTGGTAATAGGCTGAAGCGGCATGGTACTGACGTGGATAGCATTGAACGGAAACATTATGGAGATTACAGTGATTATGCAGGTTCAAAAAGCAGACGTCTTTCTGATGACTGCAGCAGAGTTGCTCGCCCAGAGCACTATTCTCGGCATTCGACAGAGAGGTCTTACAGAAATCCTTCCTTGAATAGAATATCTTCAGCTGACAAGTATTCTTCCAGGCATTATGACTCTTCTATGTCTTCTCGAGTAGTTTATGACAGGCATGGCCGCAGTCCAGGCCCAGGTCATTCTGAGCATTCCCCACATGACCGGGTACGTCATTATGATCATCGAAACCAGAGTCCAGTTCGTCGTGGAAAATCTCCATATGCTCGTGAGAAATCACCTCATGGTAGAGAGAGATCTCCATATGAAAGGAGCCGGAATCATGATCGTAGAAATCGGAGTCCTATTCATGTAGAGCGGTCCCCTCAGGATAGAGCTCGATACCATGATCGGAAGGATCAGACCCTTAACTACTTGGAAGGATCCCCGCTCGATAGGAGTAGGCACAATACTTACCGCGAAGCAAGTAGAAAAAGTGGAGGAAGTGAAAAGCACAGCTCTCAGCATGGCACCAAAGAGGAGAAGCTTAATCAGAGTGATCCTAATGGAAAAGACCCGCATTTTTTAGCTAAAGAATCTCAAGATAAAAGCAATATGAATAATGTCAATGGACATGTGGAGAAAAATCTCAGCTCTCCATCTGGTAACAAGGAGCAGTGTCAGATTCCCTTTGCAAACTGCACAGAGCATGTTGACGAAGCTCTGCCTGTGGAGCTGCCTTCAATGGAGGAAGATATGGATATATGTAACACACCACCTCATGTCCCTGTGGTGGCTGATTCAATGATAGGGAAATGGTTTTATCTTGATTACTTTGGCATGGAATGCGGGCCTTCTAAATTAACTGACCTTAAGGTACTTGTGGAAGAACAAGTTCTTGCGTCAGATCACTTAGTAAAGCACATGGATAGTGACAGGTGGGTGACTGTTGAAAATGCTGTTTCTCCATTGGTTACTGTGAATTTTACACCCATTGTATGTGAAGCTGTAACCCAGTTGGTGAGCCCTCCAGAAGCTCCAGGGAATCTATTGGCAGATTATTGTGATTCTGGGCAATCCTGTATCCATACTGGCGAGGAAACATCAGCCTATCTGCCTCAGTCATTATCTTCTAGTGAAAGTGCAGTTGTATCTGGGCTTTTAGAAGATCTACACATTGATGAACGGGTTGGAGTCTTGCTGGAGGGGTTTACTTTTGTTCCTGGAAGGGAACTTGAGATTATTGGAGGTAATCCTCATAAATTCTTATTGCTGCCACCTTTTCATTAATTAGTTTGAAAGGATTTAAAGGGATTTCTTCTTTTTTATTTATTTTTTTATTATAATTTCTTGGAGAGATATCTCATATTTTTCCTGTTCTTTTAATTTGCAATCGTGCAGAAGTATTGCAGGTGAATTTTAATCACACCCAGTGGGAAATATGGGGAAATTCTGAAGGTACGTACACCTTTTTATTTTATTTGTATTGATTTTCTTGTATAGGTATGCTATTAATTTGTTATTGTCTTCTTGGACTTAGTCTGAGCAATTAGAAGAATATTGGTTTGTTATTCTTCTTTTTGGCAGTACCGTTTAAGTTTGGTCTATGAAAATTAATTGTATGTCAAGCCTTGCGTTTGGCTTTGTTTTTTTTTGTTAAGTCAAGCCGTATGGTATCTTATTGTTATTCATCTTCTCATGGCTTTTTGAATTTCTTCGCTTTTATTGCTTTTGACACATGTGAGCTTGGTGAGTGCGATAACGGGACTAGGGCAAAACAAACCAAAACACCGATTTTGCATAATTTTTGAATCTTAATGAGTTTAACACATCTGGAATATAGTCATTTATTAAAAATTTAATGTTGTTACCTCTTATTTGATTTCCAAACATAACCTTACTGTCAGAATCTTCTTCATATTTCTTCCCAAATTTGCCAAATGATTATATATCCATTTAGTTGCACCTTATATAAACTTATCGTGGATGTGTATAGGTTTTGCCCGGCACCGAGCTTTGACTGAGGAACATTATGATCAAAAGACAGATGAGCTGGCAAGAGATTCTGACATAACCTGCAACGAAGCAGAAGAATCGAGGTTAAGTGTACCTCTTGATAATGCTTGTCCCTCTGTCGATTCTGGTGACTGGTTTGCTGGCCGTTGGTCATGCAAAGGTGGGGACTGGAAGAGGAATGATGAAGCTGCGCAGGATAGATTTTTGCAAAAGAAACTTGTTGTCAATGATGGCTTTCCATTGTGCCAGATGCCGAAATCTGGGTATGAGGATCCTCGTTGGCATCAAAAGGACGAGTTGTATTATCCTTCTCGCAGTAGAAGGCTTGACCTTCCTTCGTGGGCTTTTTCCTGCCCAGATGAGAGGAGTGATTCCAATGGTGTGATCAAAGGAGGTCAAATTAAGCCCATTGTTGTAAGGGAAGTGAAAGGGACAATGCTACCAGTAGTCAGGATTAATGCTTGTGTGGTGAAGGACCATGGTTCATTTGTTTCTGAGCCCCGAGTAAAAGTTCGAGCAAAGGAGAGACCGTCATCAAGGTCTGCTCGTGCACACTCTTCAACTAGTGATCACAAGAGATCATCAGCAGTGCGTGATTCTCGTTCGAAAACCGATATGCGGCGCTCATGGAAGAGCATAGCAGCCATCAACACCCCAAAGGACCGTATTTGTACTGTTGATGACTTGCAAGTACATTTGGGAGAATGGTATTACCATGATGGTGCTGGGCGCGAGCGAGGCCCTTCATCGTATTCAGAGTTACAGATCCTGGTAGACCAAGGTGTCATCCAAAAGTTTAGCAGCGTTTTCAGAAAATTTGATAAGGTTTGGGTTCCAATTACCTCCGCTGCTGAAAGTTCTGAAGCCTCTGCTATGAAAAAGTCGGAGAATAAGGAAAAACTCATTGATGTTTCTGGGCCTCCTGATACACATTTTCAAGTTGCTAGCTCAAGTGAAAGAAATGCAATTAAGAGTTCCTTCCACAGCTTGCATCCACAGTTCATTGGTTTTACTTGTGGAAAGCTTCACGAATTGGTTATGAAATCATACAAGAGTCGGGAGTTTGCTGCAGCGATCAATGAGGTTTTAGATCCATGGATCAATGCGAAACAGCCCAAAAAAGAGGCAGATAAGCATGTATACTGGAAATCAGGTACAGGTTATAATTACTACTTCTTGAGCTCCTTTTATTGTTTCAGAAAAATCAGGCTGTAGGCACAAATTCTTTTCCACCATTGAGCTCCTTTTATTGTTTTAGAGTAAGATTATTTTTTATTATAAGCATCTGCAATAATGATATTTAGCTGCCCCATTGGTTTTTTTATTGGGAATTTCTCAATCGTTATATTTAGGTTATAAATTTTTAATCAGTATATTTTTCTGACCTTTTTTTTTATATCTATTTATTCCTGTGGGATGGATGGGGAATGTCAAACTACAGAAGGTGATGCTCGGGCTGGTAAAAGAGCTAGATGGCTGGTTGATGAAAGTGAATCAGACTATGAGATGGAAGAAGACTTGCATAGAGTTCAAAATGAAGACTCTAAATTTGAGGAGTTATGTGGTGATGCTACTTTCTCCAGCAAAGAGAGTGGGTGCTCTTCTGGGGAATCAGGGAGCTGGGGCTTATTGGATGGTCATATGCTGGCAAGAGTGTTTCATTTCTTGAGATGCGACATGAGATCCCTAGTCTTTGCTTCTTTGACTTGCAAGCGATGGAGAGCAGCAGTCAGGTTTTACAAGGATATTTCAAGACAGGTTGACTTGTCATTTGTGGGTTCTAATTGCAATGACTCCATGATCTGGAACATCATGGTGAGCTCATTTTTTTGGTTTGCAATAACAGGCTACTATCAATTAATTTCCTTATTAATTTTTTTTAACAAATTTGTTTGCATGCAGAATGGATATGACAAAGAAAGGATAAATTCTTTAATTCTAATTGGGTGCACCAACATCACTGCTGGAACTCTTGAAGAAATTCTTTGCTCTTTTCCTAGTATATCTTCTATTGATATTAGAGGTTGCAGCCAGTTTGGGGAATTAGCCATTAAATTACCAACTGTGAAGTGGATCAAGAGTCAAAGTTCACGCGGCGTAAGGACTTTTGATGAATCACATTCTAAAATGCGGACTCTTAAACAGACAACTGAGTTGACATCAACTTCTAAAACCAAGAGTCATGGCACGGATAATGATGATTATGGTGAACTGAAAGATTATTTTGATAGTGTGGATAGGAGAGACTCAGCGAATCAGTTATTTCGTCGGAGCCTTTATAAACGTTCAAAACTATTTGATGCCAGAAAATCTTCTTCCATTCTATCAAGGGATGCTCGTATGAGGCGATGGACCATCAAGAAATCTGAAAATGGGTATAAGAGGATGGAGAAATTTATTGTTTCTAGTCTGAAGGACATCATGAGGGAGAATACCTTTGATTTCTTTGTACCCAAGGTACTTCCGGTTATATTTCAGTTATGTATCCATGTTAAAGTTCTTTGCTGCATGCTTTTTAATGCTCTACTTGTTTTGGAATTCTTAATCAGGTTGCAGAAATAGAGGAGAAAATGAAAAGTGGTTATTATATAAGAAATGGATTAAATTCGCTGAAGGATGACATCAGTCGAATGTGCAGGAATGCAATTAAGTAAGTTTTCTCCTCCCTTCTCTCGTATAGTTTTAAAAAAAAAGTCTTTTGGTACCAGTAACATCATTGGTGACTGTTGAATTTATTTTATAGATGTGAATAACTCGTTAATAACTTGTGATAATCTCTATAACAAAGACTTCTTTATATAGGAGAATAAGACTAGATATAGGAAATAAGCTAGACTAGAAAATTAAACTAAACTTTCCTATATACAAGATATTTCCTAATTTCAGTAACGTCTTTCCGACTTCTACTTAACTTAGAATAGAATCTTCACACTCCCTCTCAAACTGGAGCATGTAAACCAATGAGAGAGCTTGAATTTTCACTTCATATTTCTCTTTAGAACTTCCGGCAGAATTAAACGGTTGTTAAAGTTAGTTTAAGTGATAGATGGTTACAAAACTTGGTTATCCACGGCGAGCACACTCAGTCAGGGCCAAGAAGAATAAGACGACAATGTTGATGTTACTACAATAAGAATTAACACCAAGAAATAATCGTTGAAGGTTAGCCGAAAAGATACCGTTATGCTCTAATAGTTGAAAAATAAAACAAAAAATTTGCCCAAAGCTATCAACCCTTCATTTTACTCTCCACAATAATCCAAACTTAAGAGATTAAATTTATTGATAGCATGAAAGCTAACAAGGAAAAAAGAAAGAGAAAATCTAAGGTGATGCTAGCACGAAAGTTGCTCAAGAAAAAGAAAGAGATGACGCTCGAATTTATTTATGAAATACTACTCTCCTCACATGCAAGCATACCATGTATAAAGAGAAAAACAACGAATGATTATTAAAGAAAATAAACTCAAGAACTTTAATGAAGTCTTGAAGAAAGAAAATGTTATAGAAAATTATGAAGAATAAGAAATCCATTGGCGGGCAAGCAGCCTAAGATTGTTGCTGGTATAGCGGCAGCTTCAATAGACTCTCAAAAAAATGAATCAAGAGGCTTTGATACCATGTTGAATTTTATTTTATTGATGTGAATAACTTGTTGATAACTTATGATAACTTGTACAAGAGAGACTCATTTATAGAGGAGATTAAGACTAGATATAGGAATAAGCTAGACTAGTAAAATAGACTAAACTTTTCTAAATACAATATATTTCTTAATTTCACTGACATCTTTCCTAATTCTACTAAACTTAGAATTGAATCTTCACAGTGACCAAAACCTTGAAAGCATCATAATCACAGTGCTTTTGCAGTTTTCCTAATAGTGGATCTTTAGGTTCTTTATTGAAATGGATAGGACTTTGTGTAAGTCATATGTTGTATTGGCCAAATGTCATTTCCCACAGTTGTAATTGGTTGGAGTCTTGAGACTTTACGGAATAGTTTGCATGATATTTCTTTCTCTTATTATATCGTCCTATATGCCCTTGTGTTTGTCTTCTTAACAGTGCTCCCTGTTATGTAAACAATATTTTTTGAACTCTTTTATTTTTACACTTAATGTCTGGATGCAGAGCAAAGAGTAGGAGTGATACGAAGAACATGAATCACATCATTACATTATTTATCCAGCTTGCAACACGCTTGGAAGGGGGTTCCAAGTCTTCTCATGAAAGAGATGAGATGATGAGGTCATGGAAAAATGACTCACATGCAGCTTCAAAATATAGGAAGAATCCCAGTAAGGTGGCAAATGGTAGGAAATACATGAATAGGAACAATGGTAGTTCTGATTATGGAGAATATACATCTGATCGGGAAATTAGAAGACGTTTGTCCAATTTAAATAAAAGATCTATGGACTCAGAAAGTGATACATCTGATGACATGGATCCGTCTTCTGAAGATGGAAAGAGCGATAGTGAGAGTACTGCCTCAGATACAGAAAGTGCTCTGGACCTTCAATCAGAAACTCGAACTGGGGAGTCTAGAGGTGGATACTTTTCAGCAGATGAGGTTTTTGATTCAATGGCAGATGATCGGGAATGGGGTGCTCGCATGACAAAGGCAAGCTTGGTTCCTCCTGTTACCAGAAAATATGAAGTTATTGATAAATATGTTATTGTAGCAGATGAGGAAGATGTGCAACGAAAGATGCGGGTAACTTTACCTGATGACTATGCTGAGAAGGTCGTAGCACAGAAGAATGGCACAGAGGAGTCAGATATGGAGCTTCCTGAAGTCAAAGACTTTAAGCCTCGAAAACAGCTTGGAGATGAAGTTATAGAACAAGAGGTGTATGGAATAGATCCTTATACTCATAATCTCTTATTAGATTCCATGCCAGAGGAGTTGGAATGGTCTCAACTCGATAAACAAGTATTTATCGAAGATGTGCTTCTTTGTTCCCTAAATAAGCAAGTGAGGCACTTCACAGGCACTGGGAACACTCCCATGATCTATCCTTTACGGCCTGTTATTGAAGAAATCAAAAAAAGTATTGGGGAGGGAGGTGATGCAAGAACCTTGGTAATGTGTGAACGTCTCTTGAGGGCTATAGATGACCGTCCTGATGACAACTATGTTGCCTACAGGAAGGTAACACATGAGATTGTTATTTCCCACGTTAATGTCGGTTACTTTATTGCTAGTTGCATATTATTATCATGAAGATTTCTAACCTCTGAAATTGTCTATCTTGACATGTTTTACAGGGACTTGGTGTTGTTTGCAACAAGGAAGGTGGTTTTGGAGAAGATGATTTTGTTGTGGAGTTCTTAGGAGAGGTATGAATGCAAGTTTGCTTCAGCGTAACTATTTCGTTACATTTCTAAATAAGTACCCAATAAATTTTCATTCTCAGTACTCTAATTTGATAGTTTACTAAAAGTAACTATGTTGTCCTAATACACCAAATGGTTAATTATTTGTTGAACTTTGTTCCCTTGAAGTTCTATGAGCTGAAGCGTTTCCGTAAAATTGTTTGCACAGGTTTATCCTGCTTGGAAATGGTATGAGAAGCAGGATGGAATTCGGTTGCTGCAGAAAAATAGTAAAGAACCTGCTCCAGAATTCTACAATATCTATCTTGAAAGGCCAAAGGTTTTTGTTGTCTCAAATAGTTTGGTTGTATTTTTGCATCCTCGCTGTACCTGAGAACTTTTATCCTAACTATGTTTTGATATTTTGCAGGGTGATGCTGATGGGTATGATTTAGTTGTTGTTGATGCCATGCATAAAGCCAATTATGCAAGCAGAATTTGTCATTCTTGTCGACCTAATTGCGAGGCAAAGTGAGTTTTTCAGTCATAGTTCTTCACTGTGAAAACTGATAACCCTATTCCCATCTGATTTTTGTTCTGCAATTTTTTTTTTCTGCTTATTTATAATTTTCTATAATTTATTGAGTGCAGAGTTACTGCTGTGGATGGTCATTACCAGATTGGGATATATAGTGTACGTAAAATTAGTCGTGGCGAGGAGATAACATTTGATTACAATTCTGTTACAGAGGTGAGCTTTCTTCCTTTCCGTTTCTCATTAGGAATTCATCTTTGTTATTATAATCTTTGACTGAAACTCGTAAATGTGCTACAGAGTAAAGAAGAATACGAAGCATCTGTTTGCTTGTGTGGCAGTCAAGTTTGTCGAGGAAGCTACTTAAATCTGACTGGTGAAGGGGCTTTCCAAAAGGTACATTTGTTGGCAGTGTACATTAGAATAATATGCTTCTATTACTAGGAAAATTAAAAACAAAAAAGGAAACCAATTTTTTTTTGAGCTATTGTTTTTTATTTTGAGTAGACACTTCCTCTGTTCAACTCTTCTGTCTTGTAAGATTCTTTCAGTCATGAATATATATAGTTTTTTAAAAGTTAGTTACCTTTTGTTCCTTGGGATTATGTTCCATCAGGTACTGAAGGAGTGGCATGGAATATTGGATCGACACCAGTTGATGCTAGAGGCTTGTGAATTGAATTCTGTATCTGAAGAGGATGTTATTGACTTGCGAAGGGCTGGGTTAGGGACTTGTTTGCTCGGTGGGCTTCCACAGTGGCTTATTGCATATTCTGCTCGTGTTGTATGTGCCTTTACTGTTTCCTTATATCTTGCATATAACTATTATAATCTCGTCTGATACATTTCTTATATTATAGGTGAGGTTCATAAATTTTGAGAGAACAAAACTTCCTGAAGAGATTCTAAAGCATAATTTGGAAGAGAAGAGGAAATTCTTTTCAGAAATAAGTATTGAAGTTGAGAAAAGTGATGCTGAAGTTCAGGTAAATGCTCTTTATGCATATGCCAAACTTTTTGTTGAATCTAGGTTGTGCTTGTGGATTAAATTATGGATATTTATCTAATATAGTCTTGATTGATACAGGCTGAGGGTGTTTACAACCAGAGGCTTCAGAATTTGGCTCTTACACTGGATAAGGTGACTCTTCTCATTCACTTCATATTGCTGTATCCTATACTGTGATGAGGCCCATGAAATGTGCCTTGTTATTTGACTTTTTTTACCAGGACAATGTATTGTATCTTAATCCTGAACATGGTTTCAAACTCATCATGATAAACTTTGGTCAAGCATCTTTTTAATATGGATACATAACTTGGAACTCCTATAAATCTTGCACTCTAGTTTTGATTCCATTGCTTTATTTGAACTGTCTCTTAAATGCTTTTTGCAGGTGAGGTATGTTATGAGACGCGTTTTTGGTGATCCAAAGAAAGCTCCACCTCCGGTGGAGAAGCTCAGGCCTGAGGAAGTGTCTGCCTTTCTGTGGAAAGGAGAGGGATCACTGGTTGAGGAGCTTCTTCTGTGTATAGCTCCTTATATGCAAGAAGACCAGCTTAATGATCTCAAGGCCAAGATTCAAGCTCATGATCCGTCTGGTTCTGATAACATTCGGAGGGGGCTTAAGAAATCTTTGTTGTGGTGAGCAACACATTTGTTTTAGTCAAATATCTATTTGTCATGCTTGTACAAAGTAAGCTAAGCAATTTTATTTTCCTAAAAAATGCAAAAATTCTTTTGAAGGTTGAGAGATGAGGTCAGAAATCTTCCATGTACTAACAAGTGTCGGAACGATGCTGCTGCTGACTTAATCCACATGTATGCTTATACAAAGTACTTCTTCCGAATACGGGTGAGTGTCATTTCTGTATATATTTAAGGAAATATGTTCACCATTGTAGTTGCATTGGTAATATGATCTAAAAACAAATTTTATTTTCTTTGTGAAGGCATATGAAGCTGTTACTTCTCCGCCAGTTATCATTAGTTCACTTGACTTGGGCCCCAAGACTGCCGAGAAGTTGGGGTCAGGTTTCCAAGAGTATAACAAGGCGTATGGTGAGAATTATTGTTTAGGGCAACTGATATTTTGGCATGACCAGACTAGTGCTGAACCAGATCGTAGCTTGGCTAGAGCTAGTAGGGGTTGCTTGTCGTTACCCGATGTGGGCTCCTTCTATGCCAACCTCCAAAAGCCATCATGGCAACGTGTTTACAGTCCAAAGACTCTGAGATTTATGCTGGCAAGGATGGTAAGCTTTTCTGTCATTATAGATTTGAATGATTTTGGGTTTTTTACTATCTATTATACTATTATTACACCTCATCCTAGCCCTAGTGTCTTCCCAATTCGAACTCTGTAATGGAGCGTCTATTAGATTTCAGGAATTAGTTTATTTGATCCTTAGGATCTATTCTTATTAAGGTAGCGTTTTGATTAGAGTTTATGTTCAAGAATGAGAATGGGATTTACATTCTTAGTGTTTGGATTAGGATTTTGTTAGTCATATAACTGTCTCTGGAAAGGGAATCTAATTCCCATTCCAATATTTTTAATCCAAATGCTACCAAAATTCTCTAAGTAGTTGCCTATTTTTCACGGTTAGATTTTTTTTTTTGCCAGGAGAAGCAACCTCAGAGACCATGGCCCCGAGACAGGATATGGTCGTTTAAGAGCTCACCGAAAGTATTTGGCAGTCCCATGCTAGATGCTGTCTTAAATAATTCTTCACTAGATAGAGAAATGACGCATTGGCTGAAGAACAGGCTTTCAGTATATCATGACACATGGGATCGGTGAAGTCTAGCTAGCTTTGTTTTGGGTAAGCAGCTCAAGGATTGTTAGCCAACCCTACGTAAATATATTGGAATGATTTCTCGATTTTGCTTTATCAGCTTCCCGTTTTGATCGGGGGAGTTGCTAATCATTTCATAACATCGCCGTTCCTCGCGGTGCCTTCTCCTGTGAAATCAACACAAGAGCACCTTAGATAAGAAATTATATCACAATTACAAAAAATTCCTTTATGTTAATATATTTCTTATATAAAGTAAAATAAAAGATAGAAATGTTATTTCACGAGTTTTTAATAGTCTTCAACCGATTTTTAGAGGGTAAATAACATTTTCTTGCCAACTTGATTGTATAGGTGAAACAGTTGAGGCTGTGTATATTTGAGTGTAGAGAGCCAAGCCATGAAGCTTTCAAGCTAGGGTTGGGTGCTGCAATCCTGTTGCGCATT
>JAYMSZ010001379.1:0-14536 GCA_036897665.1 Pelargonium citronellum | reverse complement strand
TATTGCAGTTGCTTAATTCTCAGGTTACTACTGCTCAGTATATGGAACGCGAGAAGGCATATGACATTGTAAGACACTGCTCTTTTATAGGTTTATTTTTATAATTTTGCAGCTTTATTATGCTAATTTAATGTTTGTGTTGATTTGTGTTTGTGGATGTCCACTAGATTGCATCGTTGCTGAAGATTCCATTCCTTGATGAAGAGGTTCCTAACAATTCGTACCCACGAAAGGTATGCTCAGGTTTAGGTTATTTGGTTTTGCATTTTACTGCTCTTAAATGTAGTCAAAATGTATCTTGTTTAAGTTCGGTTTGATAAACATGTCTTCATTCTCTTAGTTTGTTGTGCTCGTCTATTTGATTTTTAAATTGGTTGAGACAAAGAAAAGCACTTGCAGAATATACTTCAGGTTTGGTATTAAACTAAACAGAAATCAAAGACATGTTACATAACCAGACAAACAAGTAATTTGTGCGTAATAAATCCATTTACGTAATTAGACAAACAAGTAAGTTCAGTTTGGTATGACTATTGGGGCCATGTAGACATCAGGTCTTTATCAGTCAGTTAAGAACTACAGATAATTTGGGCGTAATAAATCCATTTACAGTCTGGGATGGATTCACCATCTGATTCAAAAATGGCTGGACCATGTAAACCGAGGTTTGACCCAGAAGGCTTGCACAGTTCCTACAACCATGTCTAGGAGACTTGCTTGCTACTATAATATGGCACCCCTCTTAAGTTTATACCTGTCTTCTCTTATTTTGCATCTCATGCTGTATACATGTTTGCTTCCGCTTATTTGAAAAAGCAGGTTATTGATTTGTGGTATTCCAGTATGAAATAATGTTGCATTTATCTTCTAAAAAAAACAAAACAAAAAATATGTTGCATTTATGTTCTTTCTTATCTTTTATGTTTACTTAGAAATCTAAATGCTTGTTGTTAAGTTTTATTACACTCCCTCTCATATGGATGGCTGCTTCACGCATGAACTAAAAATCACACGAAGGCAACACAAACAGCCTGCATCTGCCCACAAACTAAACAGTTCTGATATCATGTCAAACTTTACTCCAACGGTCCAACCTAAAAGCTTAAGTTGTTAAATGGATGGCTCAAATAGCATGTCAAGTAGTATGAAATTCCACAAACTTTCAAATTTAGATATTTCAACACTTGTAAACTGACGTTAATATGGTTGAAGAATCATGATGTATAACACATGTTTGATACTTGAAACTCTGCTTCCAAATTTAATGTACCATGATAAAGAAACTTGAATTCTAAAATCACTGAACTTTGAATGTTCTAAAAGATTTGGTAATTGAAAACTCAACTCTTCTTCACGATGTTAATTCTTATCTTAACCATTTAATGACAAATTTTAGCATGGGTACACACTTGATAAAGCTCATTTCCATCTCATAAGGCATTTGGCGTACTTGTAAGCCAGAACTCTTGTGGTTTCTTTCTGTCATTATTTTTTTTGCACTAAACTTTTTTCCAATTTTCCACATCCCTGCTATTGACTTTCCTTTCAAACAATGCTTGCAACTTTGACTATATGATAAAAATCTGGCAGTGGTAAAATGAAGATGCCATTCTAGACCCATTATGGATACCTCCCCTCAGTTCTGTAGTCTACTAAATGCCCCTTCTCTTGTTTCTCTCTTCTTAGGTCTCTGCCCTTCCTTCAATTGACGCATTTCCTGATTGCAATTGAAAGTGTAAAAAACTATTTTTCCTGGTGCTCAAATACAGCAAAAGATTTTAAAAACTCTTTAGCCAAAAATAATTTAACAGACAAAATTACTACTCTATATTGTATATGGTTTTGTTTGCAGATTGCGAGGATGGTGCATGCTACCTGCTTGTATGTTTAGTACTTGTAGTAAAGTGATAAATAATGTTTACTTCAGTTTTACCTACTAGAAGACGACTTGCTATTATCACCATTTTAGACAGTGATTATCAATGAGTTTCTATTTCAAAATATTATCTCTTGTTCATTCTGATCCTTAACTTTTCCTGGAAATTTTTAAAAAGTTTCTGTCAAAAAGGAGCTTAATGGTTCAAAAGCAGTCATAAAATTATCTGTTATTTAATAAAAATTCATTTGCAAACAGAGAAAGAGAAGGTCTGTTCTTCTGTTTAATTGCTTGGCGCAAAAAAAATCATTATAACAGTTTCAAACTATCATGTAGATGGGACGTGTTGATGGATATAATCCACAGAGTAATAGGAAAGAGACAGCCTTCACTTGGACAAACGTATATGACGACCCTAATCTATCTCCGGTAATAGGTAACGAAATCCCCCTCTTTATTTCCTTGCTTCATATGTTATTCCACTTTCTTTCTCTTCTTATCTGATATCTATTGTGTTTTCTAGCATACTTTTCATAGTACTACTTTATTTAATGTTTCACACTTTCTCTTGTTTAATTCTATGTATTGATTGCAAATATCCTTTATCAACCTCACATCATCATTTTGCTGAATAGCTGGCTAGTATGCTGTTCTGGTTAATTTGGAAGTTGGTGCCAATTCATGCTTTAATCCTTATAGTAGTTGTTCAATCATTTACTAGTCTACTTTAGCCATGCTAAATCAGTGTACAATATGAAATCTGAAGCTAATAATCCATGCTTGACTGGTATTAATTGTCGCTGAAGTTTATCTGATTATGATGATCTGGATGGTTCTAAATGACCAAGAGTATAGCAAGGTCTTTAGGATTTATTGAACAATTGAAGCTAAAAAATTATAGTACTTTGTTTTACATATGTACATTATAGAATTATTTGTATTTGTATCTGTACTATACTAAAGGCATGCAACTTGTGCTTGTGTATTCTAATTACTATATTTTCTGTGTGTACCAAGCAATATGGTATTGTACTTGTTGATGTGTACGATTTGTGTGTTTGGAACTATGGTGTGGTTATCAAACAAATCCTTTGAGATTGATCGTGGTAGATGGTTGAAATGTCATTTCAGTTTTTATATTTTATTATTATTTTATTATTTTTCATTTCTCTTACCAGTTCTTATGCTGTCATCTTAATTTTCATTTTCTTGAATATGAATTGGCTATGCAGAAAGCTCAAAAGATACAAGTGTGACTAATGAATCCTGTAACCAGCAAGAAACTACTGATGCTGCAGAGTCTAATTCTAATGAACGCAAGTTCAAAAAGTTCATCTGTGGTGAGGATGCTCTAAAAATAGCCCCAACAGAGCCATACTGTTTACACCGCCCCATTCGCAGAGGTCATCTAAATGTTTCACTATATTATCCTCTGCAGCAGGTACTGTCTCGATAACTAGTGGCTTTAACATGCACAAGGGAATGATTGCCTAATTAAAGACATGTGTTCTTTCTACATGAGGGAAGGAGTTGTTTTCTTGTTTACTGTCTGTTGCTATATAGTGCATCTATGTTATCGGCTAGTTAGCTTTCTTGAAATATAATGGTTGAGTTCTTATTTTAATTCGCTTCATTACATAGAAATGCTATATTCTAAAAATTGATTTTTGTATTCTGTTCTTTCGTTGGGAATACACTTAAAGGTCTGTTTTTATTGGTTACCTATTAGTTACTCTGGCACCCAGTTATGATTCTGTCTATTTTACAGGTAATTGAGGACCTACATGCTATATGGGACTGGATTCTGCTAGAGAAATTGCATATCCCTCACACTGAAAGATACAAGTATTCTGCCATTCTTGTTGTGCCAGAAACATTCGATAATCGTGGTATTTATTGGCAATATTTTTGCTTTTCTGATCTTGGTGTTTCAGATGTGTAGAAATCTGTTTCTCATTTTCAATTTTGCGACCTTGCTAATTTCATAGCATATTCTGTGCTTACTTGCATATGTATGTCCTATGTTGCCCTGATACTGAGATGTGACACGATTTATGATTTTAAAAAAAATACGACACCACACGTTACGACACATTAGTCTTTTAATTAAAAAGATATTTTATTACAAAAATTTATATATATTTATGATTTTAAATTGTATTGAAATTAAACTTTATATCATATCAACCTAAAACTAACATCTTATAAGTAAACAAACCCATTTAAAAAAAAATTAAATCAAATAAGCAAGTAAACTCATTAAGCTAAGTTCAAATCAAATATGCAAACCAAGTCATTGCAATACATATTCATAAGTTCAAACTAAACAAACAACACAAATAATGTCCCACGAATAAAATAAATAGTAAAAACTAAGTTATTACAACCTATGGAAAAATAACTTAGGCTTCATTTTTTTTTGTTAAAGGAATAGGACATTATGTGTCAGTGATGTGTTGGAAATGCGTCGTAACGTGTCAGATTTATTTATTTTTATTTTTTATTTTACCTATTCGTTGTCGGACATGTGTCAAACGCCTCTTGTGTCCAATTCGTGGGTTGGACTACCAACACTCTGTTGGAGGAGAGTGCTGGTGCTTCATAGTGTATGTCTAAATATCCATCCACTCTTACATCTATTGATGGTTAGATAATGTATGTATGCATTTGTATATTTATGCAGTGCATATGAATGATATGTACTTGGATAAATAATCATTTTGTTTCTTTTCATAAGTGAATAAAATTTGAGTATGGAGTCTGTTATAGTTTTGCTGAAGTAATCATGTACTTGACCCCAACAAGGTTTGGGCCAAGGCTTGGTTGTTTTTTCTAATGTCTCTATGCCTCTACGATTATAATGTTACTTGCATAGTTTAAACCCCATAATCTTGTAGACAAATGAAAAACAATCTTAATTTTCTCTATCATCTACTCTTTTGGGCAGAAATTAAGGAAATGTTGTCTATAGTGCTGCGAGACTTGTGCTTTACCACTGCAGTAGTACATCAGGTGATAATTTGAACTTTTATAATTGCCTAAGATTTTGACCTCTTTTGTAGCTAGCTTGTATCTTCTAGTCTTGTCATATCACACAATTGTCATGTTTCTTGTGGTAATGTAATATTGTTTCATGGATCTTATTTCTCCGGTGGAGTGCTTGAACTACCTAGGACATCTGCCATTTCATGACACATGCATGTTTTATGAATTTATTAGCTATCTCACACGGACGAAGATTGGACATAGAACTGGCATTATATAGACACATGTAATAGTATCATTTTTCAAGTCTAATAAATTATAGTTTGTTTCCCATTATTTTCTCTTAGTTTTTGCTTTTGTTTCTTGCACAGATTTGTCTCAAGACACACATTTGTTATGCCAATTAATGTGTGATTATTTGTATTTAGGTTTGCCTCTAATTTGCATGCTAAAGATACATTTTCTCTGCAATTTTAATGCATGTAAGGTTGTAATTCTATAGTGTAGGGTTGCATCGATAATTTTTTTTCTATTTTATGTCCATGTTATTGCTGGTATCTTCTTACTTAGACTCTGTATGTTCATGATCATGTTAGAGTTTAGCTACTGCTTATCTGAACCATCTCCCTTACATTGTACTCTAACTGATTGATTCAGGAAGGTCTCGCTGCAGCTTTTGGGAATGGTTTATCGACTGCATGTATTGTAAATATTGGTGCTCAGGTGACATCAGTCATATGCATCGAGGTAACTGCACTTTCTGTAATCTAATTTTAGTTGTACAAAACTTCCATGCCATATCATAGTGCAGTTAAGAATTTGATGCACAATACTTGACCTTGTGCTTTGGCATTTAAACCAAAATTTAGTACATTATCTCTAGCACTACCCTTGCCATGGAATTAGACACCAATGGCCACACCGTAACTGCCATTTTTGTTCCCAGTATGTGTTTCCTTGCCAATTTGTCAAGCAATATGTCACCACATTTCTTTAATTAACCTAACAAGTCATACCACCTGCCCATTGTAAAAGTTAATGCCACTGGCAGGTTGACATTTTACCATCATCATGGATAAAATATACATACAAGCCAAAGTAGATCTTACATCATTACTTGATGCCAAACTATTTAGGAAATAGCAGTTTAACAACTATGATATTCATCTTCTCGTTTCTTTTGGTGTGCAGGACGGAATGGCTCTACCTACTACAGAGAAGACTTTACCTTTTGGTGGAGAGGTGTTAATTCCTTCATTATTATCAAATCTTTATGGAATTTCTAATTTTCTAGTATATGAGGAAATGACTCCTCATTGATCTTTGAATGCTTTTGCACCATTGATAACTGTAGAATGTGTATTTTTAGCTTATCGGTTGAACCTTGTGAACATGCTTACTTACATTTATACTACCCTCTCCCACCTGGATATGTTGCAACTTGCAAAGGTTGACAAGGTGCCTTTCGTTCCACTTTGGTTGGATATTTTGACTTAGTTCTTAATTTGTGACTATGGCACATTTCATTTTGTTCTCAATGAAGCATCATCATTATCATTCAATTTAGATTTGTGAATCCGGTCTTTATTGTTTATGCACTTAACAGTTCTCATGAGGAGAAAAAACATGGGAAAGTGAGTTCTGTGGTTGCATGAATCTGAAGTTTATTCATTGAACTAAAAAGGTTATCTAGAGCTGCAATGATTGTGACTTGTGAAGGTTTGATGCTACCGAGACTCGTTAGGATGATTACAATGAGACTCGTTGGGTTGATGTGCCAAGATTAATTATGGTTATGGGACGAGGATAGAGGGATTTCTGAGAATCATTATTATAGCTTCCTTTTTTAGCATTAGTTTATTATTCATTGTACTAATTTGCAGTATCATTGTGGTGCACATAGAGGGCATGATGATAATTTCGATTATTGAATGGAAACTGCATGTTATTTGTTTACCAGCTATATATATGTTACTGGATACACATAACTTGTCCTGACTCTGGTTGTGCTTAATGTGGCCATAAAAAGTGGTTGAATTTTCTGCTAAATGTCCTAAAAGTCATTTAGTTTGTCTCAAGGGTTGCAATTTCACAATTTTAATGGTAGAGTTGCAAAATGTTCTTTGGCAGATTTGGGTCAATAGTAGGAGTTTGCAACTTTATGGGATTGTCAGTAAGATGATTAATATAGGTGGTACTGATGATGCATTAGTTAAGATGAGGGCAGTGATAAAATTTATGATTGAAGGGTTTGGTCATGAGTATAGATGTGTGGATCTCTCTTTGAATAAGGGAAAGACAATTGTCAATGTTGTGCCATTACCAACTGTTAGTTGTTGTAGCTTTGACAATCTAGAGCCAAATAGTTAAGACTTCCTCTTTTCTATTTTTTGGATTCTCATGCAACGTTATTGTTTAGCACCTTGACATGATGATGATGATATTGTGATTGTGCCATTACCATTTGTTAACAGTTAATACTTTGAGCCAAATAATTGAATAAAAGTTTCCTCTTTTTTTTTTTTATATTGTGGTTTCTCTTGCAGCATATATTGTTGATCACCTTTTTTAAGGATGGTAGTCACCTTAACTTTTTTATTTTTTTATTTTTTAAAGATGGTAGTCACCTTAACTTAGTTGTGTATATATTTCTGGATATCAGCTTATTTACCATATATTTATCTGGTGATATCATTTGCTGGGTAATTTTGTTTCCACTAGATGAATAATGTGTTTGCTCCTTCAGGATATATCAAGATGCCTTCTCTGGACTCAAAGGCATCATCAAACATGGCCACAAATTCGTACTGATGTTTTGACAAAGCCAATAGATTTGTTGATGGTAAATGGGCTGAAAGAGTCGTATTGCCAAATTAAAGTGAGTTCACTTAGTATATGCTGGCTATTTTTATCCTTTGTTTCTGAACTTATATTCCTTTTTTTCCTTTTCTTGTGCCTTTCTTTAGCTTGATTATATTGTTATACTTTGACTGTTATTTTTTGTCCTCAGTTTCTGAACATGTATACCTTTTTCCTTGTCTTATGCCTTTCTTGAGCTTGATTATATTGTTATTTTTCGACTGCTTTTTCTTGTCCAATGAACGTCCCATAGAATTACTGGAGTCTGTAGGTTAGTACTGCCCTTTTATTTTTAATATTACCAGATCTTAAAGCAAATTAAATAAGCTTGTCATTTGAAAATGAAAGTCATGTGAGGCAGCATAGAGTTCTAAATGTCAACAAGATGAGTGTTGTTTCTTCAGAATGTTGCTGGGATTTATCTCATTAGTTTTGAAAATGCACTTGAGCATTACTTATTTTAGTTATGTAAATGACTATATATATGTGTGTGTGTGCGCGCACATGCCATGTCTCTCTTCCTATATAGTGGTCATGGATTTGGTTTCAGTGTTTGCAGGCATGCTAAGTTGTTTTCCTGGTTGAGTGTGCTAATGGTATATTTGATTTATGCTATAATTTAATTTTGCTTTTGGGTTTCACTGATATAGTTAGTTCATTGCCTTTCTTCAACCAAGTTATGTTACAATTTGTGAGAGCTGATAATTAAGAATGAATTGAATTTTTCTTGACTTCAACCCTGAACTGATTTTCTGGTAGTTGGTTCTTGATGTAGTCTAATCTCATATACTAGCTATTTCCTTTCCCTCTAATCTGATATCCTACATACAGGAGGGGGAGATTGATTCTGTGACAGTAGTTTATTCTTATGAAGATGGCATGCCAGCTGGATCTCACAGGACAAAGCTAACTGCTCTTAATGTACTGTTCTAATCACAATCCATACACATTCACTATTTTCATGAAGGATAAATAGCTTTTTAAGTTGTGCTAATGTTATATTAAATAGGTTCCTCCTATGGGATTGTTTTATCCAATGCTTTTGGTTCCAGATGTGTATCCTCCACCACCACGGTCTTGGTTAGTAATTTTCATCAAGTTTTATTTATTTGTATTACAAAATTACTTATACTAAATCATGTCATATGATGCTCTTTAATGGCTTGTTTAACCAGGTTTCATGATTATGATGATATGCTGGAAGATACATGGCACATGGAATTTCATAGACGACCTGACATGTCAGATGGTATGTATCCCAATGTGAATGTTGGACTACCAATGTGGGAACCTTACCCAATGTTTCAGTCTAAACCCAAGAAAGAGGAGAAGGTTGGCCTTGCAGAAGCTATCACTAGTAGTATTCTTTCAACAGGTTGGCTAAAACAAATATTTCCTTGCATTGTAATCAGGATGTGTGGTTCGGTGCTGATTAAATTGTTGCGTGTCATATTGACAGGGCGCATAGATCTCCAGAGAAAACTGTTTTGTAGCATACAATTGGTGAGTGTTGGCAGCAGCAATTAATTTTTTTAGATTTCTCTAGTGAATATGTTATGTAGACCAGAAATAATGATAGTTTTGTGCTTTAGATTGGTGGAGTTGGTTTGACAAGTGGTCTGATTCCTGCAGTGGAGGAGAGGTTTGTTCAACTTGTCTTTAATATTGAAGAATGTAAACTTTTTTTATTAGTTTTGCAGTTTGCTCATATCCTTATTTATGATAATCCATATGAACAATGTGCATTCAATTTGTGTGCCTTCCAGAACAGACAAAAACATTATAGCATGTATGCTCCTGTTAACTTCATGTTGAGCTTGTAGACTAAACTAGAAAAACATTGGTTTCTTAGCTCCCAAAACCAATCATTTAGACTGCTTTTCATTAAAAGCTATCTAAAAGCAATATACAATTCTCACTGTTGGTATGTTTTTCTATCTTGTTGCAGAGTTTTGCATGCAATTCCTTCGAATGAAGCAATTGATACTGTAGAGGTTGGTTTACACACTTCTTTTTCTCAGTTATGGTATGACATATCAAAATTAAATAAATTGCTGTCACTTGTCCAGATGATGGTTACTGATCGTTATGAGTATCCCTAATAACATTTTCCCAATGCAAATACACAAATTATATCAATTATTTATTGTAGAAAGGGACTAAGGTGAAACAATTGTAACTCCCTTTAATTTTACTTTTCCAAAATTAAAAAGAAAAAAAGTTTGGAATGGATGGAATATTTATTACTCTACCAAGAGTTTGATTGGCGAGCATTTCAGTTTTTATACACTATGCATTATGTTAAAATGCACATACTATGAACAACACAGAAATTTGACTTTCTGAACCTAATGAGTCTCTGAAATCATACCTTTAAGAAATTGAGACATTGGTATATCCGCCTTCAGGTCACTTTTAGACTGAGGAAGTTTACATATCTCTTCTCTATTTTACTTGAAACTTTTAAAGTAGTTTGGGAGCCTTTTTCCTGTATGATCGTCTGATATATCCTTCTGTGATTTCTGGATTTAGCATAACTTGTTACTTGTTTCTAACAAAGCAAGACCGGCGAAACATTAAAATTGCCACCAAAAGGTAAATAGTATGAATTGATTTGAAGATAGAGCTAGAGATATTAAAGATACCGTAACTGGTAAGGAATTAAGTAGCCTATAGGTGTTGGTGGTCCAAGGCCTGAGACATGGACTTTGTTTTGTTCTATTGGATGAATATGGGATGGAAGTCATTAGAGAACGTGATAACTAATTAAACAATTTAAAAAATGTTCATCACTGTGGGACCCAATTACATGGCAAAGTTTTCAGTGTGAAGTGCAGTTTTGTACTTAATGGATTTTTATTATTCAACTTGTCCCATGTATATTGTCTCTTGCCTGTTTCTTGTCATTAATGGATGCCAAGATTGATTCTTTATAAATAATGTGTTCCTAATAGGTTTTGCAATCAAGGACAAATCCAAACTACGTATCTTGGAAAGGAGGAGCGGTGAGGAAGCTCTTTCACTTTTTGTGTTGTATTGGTTTTTTTATACTCATGCATACAACATGTTCTTTGTTTGATTTCATAACTGATTCTGATGAAAGTTTGTCTATGTTTACAATATCTTGGATACTTCCATGTCCTTGAACAGAGAATAGAAGAAATATAGTGTTAGGGGGGTAGAATCAACTTTTTCTAAAATTGACTGGAATGGTAATGATATTCTGTTTTTGTAGGTCATATGAGGCAGTTTTGCTTCATTGATACGAAAGTTCTCATTTTGCTCAGTCATATTATATTGTTTCCACAAACAAAGTGGTAATCGATTATTAATTTGTACTTGAAGAGTAATGTGTGCATTCATGAAAACTCATTACCACGTACTTTATCATTTTCTCTAGTTAATTCTTATCATTTGAATGATTTTTGTTCAAGACTAGTGAAGACATTCAATAGTCAAGAACTGCAAACTAAAATGACTAGCTGCTAAGGGTCTCTTGTTGTGTTACAAAGATTGGAAAAATTGTCATTAATTTTTGTAAGTGTGCTGTTTAGATATGTTGCACGAAGGTAATATATCATTTATAAATAACTAGTTATGACATTTATGCCTATTTCCAATTAGCACATAGTATTTTGTTTTTGTTGTTGGAAATAAGTATCTTAAAACTTCTGCTTGCATGCATGAAAACTTTCTTGTCGTGCTCCCTATTTTACAGTCTTGGGTATTGTCGGTGGTAGCTATGCTTCCCTCTTTTATGAAAAAAGGAAATTAGCTAAACTAATTAGTTTAGCCTGCTGTAAAGGAGTTAGATTCCTTGTAACTAAAATATTCTACCTTATCCTTAGGGCCCCCTAGAAGATACCGAGTCTCAAAGGTAAATAATTTTTGTAGTTTTTTCATTAGAAAGAGAATATAAACTCGAGCATTTAAGCAAACAAAATAGGGAATTAGATTAACGGGACTTTGACTCTTATCCAGAACTCTTTCCGTAGTCAAAGTTTTTATTAACTCCACCAGAATTTAGTAGTCCAAACTATCGAAAAAGGGTCCGAAAAGGGGGCTCAAACTTAGCATGCACTCTATTTATGTCTCCTGTAAAGGTTAAGGCCTAAAAAGATGTATGAATAATCTGAGGCATTAAAAGATACGTATCTGAAAGAAAGTGATTGTGTAGTATTCGGTGTTAGGTTGCACAGTTTGGTACAGTTAATCATTAAATGTCTAAGGTTTTGGATCAAAATACTGATGTCACAGGTAGCACACTTGTCAGATTGATTGTACCTCATTTATTGTATTTGTGACAGATTCTTGGTATCCTTGATTTTGGTCGGGATGCTTGGATACATCGGGAGGATTGGATTCACAATGGGATTCACATTGGAAGTGGCAGAAAGTACAAGGATTCATATTATCTTCAGGCACAAGCAATGTGTTACATTAATTCCTAAAAGGTGATTAGTTTGCTAATAGTAGTTAAATAAACAACTATTTATAATACGTAATCATAGCCTCTAGAATATGTTTCTGAGATTGAAAGGAAGCTAGTATTTAGGACATGAATGCACATAAAATAAAGCTGCACTCTGTTTTGTTTGCATTTATCTGACTCATAAAAGTGTTTAGCAGCTGTTAATAAATGTTAAAGCTATTATAGTTCCCATTACATGTTGAGATTAATTCGATCTCGGCCTATTACATACTGGTTTTACATATTTTATTTTCTGTGTGAATCGGCTTAGATTTTTGGATGCTGCAGTGAGGAATGGCTTCAGAGTGTACTTCATCATGTTTGTCCAGTCCGACTGCAAGTGTCCATTCACGAGACGACCAAATTGTCGACCCTAACTAACAGCGATATGTGTAAAGGTGATAGCTGGTTGACCTATTTATGTGTGAATTTATGAACAATTTTGCACATCCTTGTAGCTGTAAACTGAAGCTTTGTGGGCACTGTTTTGATTATGGAACATACAACAATTGTTTCATTTACTTTAGCTCCTATTTATGTCTGAATTTGCTTCAGCTGGGTGTTCCTTTTTATATAAGTATGTTGTTCCTTGATTTTGTAAGTCATGGTAAGGTTGTTTTGAGTCCCACATCGGGAAAAGAAGAAAGAGAAGTGGAATGCAGTGATTATAAATAGAGCACGCGATGGGCTGAGGAAACTTAAAAGGGTCGGTTGGCTAAATATGCCACTCTCACCCTAGATTGGTGAGTGCTGTATGGATATCTAGACATATGGCCGACATAATTTGTGGAACTTTCTATAGGGTTGGCTCGCTTGGCCGACCCTCCTATATTTTATTACCAATAATTTCTTAAATTTTATTTTTATGTAATTCTAAGTGATTGTTTGGTAGCAAGTCTCTTGTTTTTTTAAGCATTTATAACAAATAATTTTTTTTTTGTAATATACATAGATCGAACACGGAAAAATTATATATTTTCTGATCGGTGGGTAGTTCTCTTTTTTTAATCTAAATTAAACTCCACTCATACCGTTAGTAAGGAGATTTGAACTCGAGACCTCAAAGAGATCCTAAAACGTTTAAACCTTTTTGGCTCAACATGCATTGGTTAGTAATGTATATATTAGGGCACTCACTCACATTTTCATCTTCTCCATCTCTTCAATCTCTCTCATCTTTTAAGATAATTTATCAGCCAAACTCGTCTCACCTCTCACAAACTCATATTTTCTTCTTTTTGCCAACAACCGACGAAAGAAAACGGCTCCAACTCATCTCATCTTCAAGATCTAGATATGAATTTTTTATGAATACGAATTTTGATGAATTGAATATGAAATTTTGGTAATGTATTTGATGAATCTCAAATATTAATATGTTTACATTCATAAATGAATTAAATGAATTAGCGAATCAACCCAAATTAAATCTAAAAAACTACTTTAAATTTTCCGGCAAATTTTGCAAGTTTCGGCAAATGTTTAAAATTTCCGGCAGAAATTGTTGAAGAACATATCAGAATTTTCAAATATTCAATCATAAAAAAAGTTCAGGTGTGCCTAGTGTTAGAGGTGTTAAAGTTAATGAATCTTTATGTAGTTTCTCCAAAGATTACTAAAGACATTATATCTGTCATTTACAAAAATTTTAAATCACGTGCACAACTGATACAAAAAATTGGGTTTCCCGTTAAGTATACTAATGAATGAGAGGATGGAAAGAGCATGGGTATCTAAAGTTGCAAAAAAAAGTACAAAGTGCAAGAGATGTCAAGATAAGAGTGTAATTTCCCCTATATATATTAATGTTTCATTCCATGAATCAAACCTTTTATTTTACTTCCTCTATCTGGAAATAAGGGTCACATTTTTTTATTTTGAAATTTTTATGGAGAAATTAGTGTTGTATATTTAATTATATTTTCTCATACATATGAGTTGTAACAAATATAAAATATACTATCAACACTATAATTTCATAAAAATATACTATAGTTATTGGTAATTCATGTATAACTAAATTCTATATAAGAGAGCAAAATAATTGCTATAATATCATACTAAATGATTTTTTATTCAAGTCTCAAATATACATGCATCGAAAAATTGGTTAGAAACTCAACGTACATGTTATGAAATTAACAATGAGATAATGACATATTAAGAAAACTCGAGAGAAATATGGAAGGAAATAAGTAATTTTTTAACGCATAAAATTAATAATTTATTATTCAAATCGGACTATAGAAAAGACGATATTAAATTAAGGGTTGAAGACCAATTCACCCTGACAAGCCTGACAAAGAGACCGAAGACCTAACTAACTCATGGGCTACTCGATTCGC
>JAYMSZ010001378.1:0-14540 GCA_036897665.1 Pelargonium citronellum | reverse complement strand
TTCTCACTTCCTGGCGGCGCTGGCGCACGACGTCGTATTGGACTCGTTTCATTGATTCAATAAGAAAATTAACTCGCGCCAAATATCGTGCCTCGCACACTTCTCAAACGTCGTCGTTTTGCATCTCCCTCTTCATGAGCATCTCTATAAACCTCTCTCCCTCTCTGATTCTGTACTGCGAAAATGGCGAGCAAGCTCAGAGTAGAAGAGCTACGAGCGGAGCTCGCCCAGAGAGGTCTCAGCACCACCGGAATCAAACCCACACTGGTAAGAGCTTGAGCCTTGAAGCGTCGCTAGCTCTTCGATTTCACTTTTCCATTTGCAATGTTAAAGTCAATAATTCATCTCACCTACTCCACCACTCACACTACCCCCACCATCTATGTGTCCCCTACTTTTATCTCTCCAGCAGCCCTTCACTCCTCGAAGGGTCACCTTAGACAGCTCATTCTCCATCTCTATATCAACATTATTGATTTCAACATGCAAAACTGTTTTGTTGCGTTGATTTCGAGCTGTTAATGTGACTGTTACTGTTGCAGGTTCGGAGGCTCGAATCGGCGATTCGGAAAGAAGCGAAGCAACCGGAAGCTTCGAGCGATGGTTTAGCGGGTGGTAGGAAGAGAGAAAGGGGCTCGGACGATGGGGGTTTGGACGGGCCTGAGAAAATCATGGTCGTTGGGAAGTTTCGAGAATTAGGTATCCAGAAATTGCGCGAGCAAGCCACTCTTCGAGGCGTTTCTGCTGCTGGTACCAAGAAAGAGCTGCTAGAGAGGCTCTGCAAGGATTTGGAGAAGGGCACAGAGGACATTGTTGAAGGTATTTCAGTTCGTTTTGTTCATATGTTTGCTTGATAATGTGTTGGGTCGATGGTAAACTAGGAAATGGGAATTGGGACTTTAGGAATTTTGAACTTTGATTTATAGGAAAAATTTGTAGTGCTGTATGAGTTAGTTGAACTAAGAGTTGAATTAGTAGGAATTAAAACAAAAAATGTTAGTGCTTATGAGTTTGTATGTTGTTTAATATCTTGTTGATGGTTGACAGTGTCCTATATTGGCCAACACGAACACAATAAGTTCAGTAATCGTGCTCCAATATTACACACAAGCACAATACATTTGTGAAAACCTAACACATACATAGCACATTTAACTAAATGGGTTGACTTGACATAACACGTCTAAAGAGGTTCTACACAATAAGACCAGCATGTTTGGCATGACCCTCTGTCAACATGATTAAATATCACAACTTTAATATATTTAGCATTACTATGCTAACTAACATACGGAAACACACTTAATATATTTGGATTTTGACTGGTTAGTTTTTTTTTGGATTAATTTACTATAATAACCCTTGGGCGTGTGTGTTTCTGAGGTTTGACACAGACATGACATGATTATAAAATTAGTGACACCAAACACACTTAATTTATTAATTTATGTTATCGGCGTAAAAGCCAAATTAGAGGTGGAGAATGAGAAGGACAACAATTTTCTTTGCAAATATGTGGAGTTTAAATTGAATTGGTAATTTATTTGTTTATTTTATTGGTGTAAAAGCCAAAGAAGAGGTGGAAGATGAGAAGAAGGAGAAGATTGTCATTGCAACGAAAAAGGGTGCTGCAGTATTAGACCAGTGGCTTCCTGATCACATTAAGGCACATTACCATGTTTTGCAACAGGCAAGTCTTTTGTGTTTTTCGCTGTTCATTGTAGTCCTGTACGATGGAGCATAGTCAATATTAGTAGCCTTTGTTATGCAATGCCATTTTTTCCTAACTTTATGTTGATGTTGTTAACTGTAGGGTGATGATATCTATGATGCCATGTTGAACCAGACAAATGTTGGGGAAAATAATAACAAGTTTTATGTGATTCAACTATTAGGTTATTTCTTAATTCTGTCCATATGATGATTACATTGATAAGCATATTTACTTGGTAACTTGGGCATGTAATGTTAATGATTCTAAAGAGATCTGATTATTATCCAGTATGGTGCATGTTATCAAGTTTCCCGTACTGGGTATTGGGATTTTTTTCTCAAAAAAATATAGTGATTGTTATTTGTTTGAATGACAATTGATGATGGGTTTAGCACTTAACATGATGAACTTATTGTATAGTCTGCTAAGTCATGGAAATATACGAACACCCATAAACACGCATTGGTGCATTGCACTGACCTTGCTGAACTCGTATTTTTTCTTATATTCATAACTATTTTCAGAATCCGATGATGGGAGTACATTCATGGTTTACAATAGATGGGGAAGGGTTGGGAGTAAGGGTCAAGAGAAGTTACATGGGCCCTTCACATCACAAGATGGTGCCAAGCAGGAGTTTGAACTCAAGTTCTATGCGAAGACTAAGAACAATTGGTATGATCGAAAATCATTCATTAGTTATCCAAAGTGCTATGCTTGGCTTGAAATGGACTACAGTGAAAAGGAAGGGGAATCAGATGTGAGTCATTTTGGCGCTGTCTATAATCCTTTTCTTCTGCATTCTTGTGGCATGTATTGAAATTAAAAACCACCTAACAAAATGAAAACTTGAAAAGTCCCTGACACCAAATAATTAATATCAGGTCAAAGCTGTGCCTGATACTTCTATGGCAATTCAACCTAGGGAGACACTACTTGAGCCTCGTATTGCAAAGTTTATCTCTCTTATTTGCAATGTCAGCATGATGAAGCAGCAAATGATGGAAATAGGTTTTTCTCTCTTTCATTTATATTTTACTAGATACGAGGGTACCAGTCAGAAGTAAGCATGTTCTTTATATAAGAATATAATTGGTTACATTTATTGGTTTTCAATTTGGATATGTTTCATCTTTTCTGTTTTTTCAGGATATAATGCTGATAAGTTGCCACTTGGTAAGCTAAGCAAATCAACAATTTTGAAGGTAAAGTTCTAAATTATGATGTAGTTATATTTGGAATTCTACCTCATCCCATCTTTCACTCAATTGGCTTTTTCTATTTATGCCAAATCTGGGAGGCGATCAACTGTGGATTTTTCTTTTTATTGTCTTTAGTTCAAAAGCCAAGCATCTAAGTAATTACTGTGTATGAAATATTTGAGCATTCTGTGTTGGTGCTACATATCTTTGTGTATTATTGGAAATCTCTTGGTTCAACTTCAGCTTGATTTGAATATAATTGGATCGTTTAAAGTTAGTTGTCAGTTCAGATTTAGTGTATAGTCACTACTCCATGGAGTTATGATGAATTAACATCACTTGCTATATGTAGGGTTATGATGTTTTGAAGAGGATTGCAGATGTTATCGATCAGTCAGATCGGAAAACACTTGAGCAATTAAGTGGGTAAGAATCACTTGTATAGTATACTTGCTCTCTTTCATTTCTAAAATGCATATTATGTTATGCCTCTATTCACTTTATTTAACTTCAAAAGTTGGATTCAACTAGTTCTGAATGATGGTTTTTGTTGCAGAGAATTCTATACTGTTATCCCTCATGACTTCGGATATAAAAAAATGAGTGAGCCTCTCTCTCTCTCTAGTTGAACCACATGCTAGGAATTAGGTGGCGATTGTATATATTTCTGACTATTTCCGTACCTTGCCTTTTGTTATTATTACTATTGCTTTCTACCTAATCAATTTGGAAATGAATATAATTGCAGGAGAGTTTGTTATTGACACCCCTCAGAAGTTGAAAAGAAAGCTGGAAATGGTAATTGGTTTCTTTGTTCTGTTGATGTTGTAGCTGCTTGCTTAAGAATGTTTGTGTGTGTGTGTGTTTGTGGCGATGGCCTTAATTTCTAGGAATTTTAGCAATATTATGTTTGTATCATCTATGCAGGTTGAGGCCCTTGGTGAAATTGAAGTTGCAACAAAGTTGTTAAAGGAAGATATTGAGATGCAGGTATTGCTTGACTAGTTTTCCATTGTAAATGCTCAAGATTCATGCTTCCAAGACTATACAATGCTCAAATCAGTTTCCTAATTTACTCTTTGGCATCACTGTAGGGTGATCCGTTGTACTCTCAATACAAACGCCTCCATTGTGAATTAACACCTCTTGAAGCTGATTCCAAGGAATTTTGCATGGTATTAGTTAAACATATTCGGGACAATGAATAGAACTTTAGCCCTAAATTCCCTAAATGCAGCTTAACAATTTTTTATCTCTTATTTGTCCCATGTTCAGATTTCAAAGTATATGCAGAACACTCATGCAAAAACACATTCAAATTACACAGTTGATATTGTTCAAATATTCAGGGTATCAAAAGAGGGCGAAGCTGAACGCTACAGAAAGGTGTTAATGCATAATTTATGTACATGTTCCCTTATATTTGGGTGTTTTAGCTTTTGTAGAAATTATTTTACTTGACTTTAGAATATCAGTATATGCGTTTCTGTTCTAATCATCAAATAACTGACTGTCTTCTATTCTTTTTAACAGTTCTGTGCTACAAAAAATAGAATGCTTTTGTGGCATGGTTCTCGACTTACAAATTGGACCGGCATATTATCCCAAGGTTACTCTATAGCTTGCTTAGTGTTGAGTTACATATATCATAACCATCATCTCATCTGACAACATGTGCCATAAAACCACTAGGTTTGCGCATTGCTCCACCAGAAGCACCCGTAACAGGTTATATGTTTGGAAAGGGAGTTTACTTCGCCGATATGTTCTCCAAAAGTGCAAATTATTGCTATACTAGTTGTGCTGCTACGTCTGGTGTGCTGCTTTTATGCGAGGTTGTTTTCTCTCTTCAATATTAAACATTACCATTAAACTATAACAACTCAGGTTTTTAGGTGAAAACATGATTTGTTCATCAAGTAGATTGGATTCGATATGATTAGTCTTTGCATATAAATACAAATTTTGAATCGATAGAGCTATTTGTATTACGCGGGAAACTTAGAATTTTACTTGGGATATATATGCATATTCTTGCTTGCCTAGTTCATTTTGCTTGTTTTCTCATTTTTAAATTTAAACATTTTAGGTTGCACTAGGTGACATGGCTGAGCTTCAAACTGCAAAATATGACGCTGACAAGTTGCCAGAAGGAAAGCTAAGGTTTGTTTGAATTTGGTCCTCTATTTCCCGTAATTGAACATTGTTATCAATATCATGCTTATCTTTGTTTTCAGGACTCGAGCGTCGTAGAGAATCTATGCATAAAAGTGACCTGCTTGCTTTTTAATATACCTTTGAAGTCAATATCGTTTTAACTTTTAACTTCAAATGCAGCACAAAAGGTGTCGGTACAACTGCACCGGATCTCTCAGAATCCGAGGCACTTGAGGATGGTGTTGTTGTCCCCCTCGGAAAACCGAAAGAGCAACCTGTCCCCAAGGTATAGCATAAATGTTTATATAGCAACTTGTCCCCAAAACTTTGAATCTTTTGCCGGGTACTTAGCGCATATTTACTTTGTATAACAACATTTTGATGCTCTTGAAATTGATCATAACTCATTCAAATACTTATTTGTAGGGCGCTTTATTGTACAATGAGTACATAGTCTACAATGTGGATCAGATTAGGATGCGCTATGCGGTTCAAGTGAATTTCAAATACAAGCATTGAGCTGCATCAGGGTGGGTTTCAGGTGCTTACAGGTCTGGTTCTAAATTGTTAGTTTTTGTGCCTCGTGTAAATGAATGAAAGGTTTCTTGTTCCTTTCCCGATTATATTTTCTTTTTCTCTAATTTGCCATCTTTATAGATGTCGAGTTGTAACAATGTGACTAGTTAAATGTGAATATACACGTATTTTCCTACATTGCTTGTTGAGTAGGTGATGTTATTAGGGATAAAGAGCTAAATTATGGGGATTCAATAGAAAAGTTATCAGGTTGTTGGTTTCAATCCCCGTGTCTACAATAAATAAAATTGCCCAATAAAAAATAATTGTTGCGTGCAAAAGATGTCCTCGAATTAAGGTCTTTGGATATGATGTGATCTCAAAAAAACAGCAAGACACAAAGAGAAATGTTTTCACAAAGAAAGGAACAAGTGAGTACTTGCCTTCTTTTTGCCTTTATCATGTGTTGAATTGTGTCATTGTACCTTGTGTTCTTGTTTTCATGTTTTGTTTTTTTTTTTTGCTGTTCCTTTTGAGATTTTAGGGTTTAGATTTTGGGGAAAAGTCAAACATATGCATCAAGTGGGGGTGGAATTTAGCTTGTTGGATTGGAGAGCATGATTGAGTTTCAAAAGCCTTTGAAAACACAAGAGTGTGTGACCAAATAAAGCATTTACTACTAAGAACCACAAAGGGCAAAACTTGAAGCTTCACACGCTATGTATTTATGTCTTTAGATTTGATATTGACCTCATCAAGAATCTATGTTCTTCTTCTACAAGACAAATACATGGTTTTGGGAGGGAAATTTTCTCTCCCACCACCACTTTGGCCCTTGTCACATAAGAGACCCCACCTACTTTTTATTTGCGTGTGTGAACGGTTCGGTTTAATTCAGATCGAATCGGGAAGTTATAAAACCGACAAAACTCTCACTACTAAATGTAGTGCATTTTGTGAGTTTCAAACTCGACCACACTCATTAGCTCAATTGGTATTGGTAATATGCATCAAGTGGGGTCAGATCAACTGTTTCTTCAAGAATTGTGGGTTGAGTTAGAATAAATCTTTCTTAATCCGATTCTCATCGAAAATCTGAATTGTCACCTCTAATTTGGTAACGGGTTCGAACTTGCTTTTCATGGATGAAAAAGAAGAAGTGTACTATACTCCTCATATTGGGAACCATAATCTACATGGGGAGCTTCCCAATCCAAAGTCACAAACACCATACTCAAAAGCCAGCGTCCGACACGCAAGGCCTTAAGTGTACTTTTTTACCTTATATTCTCCTACACTTTTCATTTTGACCCCATCTTGGATAAATCTACATTTCATGAGATTCTCAATCTTACAAAGCTACAATTGCAAGCTAGGAGAAGCGAATTTGAGTTCATTCATGTATCGGTGCAGAACGTGATGATTTGGACTCGAATTTGCAGACACTTGTAATCGACTAATAACTTTACATGTTCAGATCACATAGAATCGACTTATATTTTTGCGTGTTAGGATCACACAATTAATTTAACCCAATCGCCCCAACAAATTTGTGAGAACATAGCGATCCGTTGAGTTCAAGATTTTCAATGGAACGTTATTACTTCATTGACGGCCTAGTCTATGACAAAAACTGTTTGACTAAGGCTTTTTGTTCTCTTTTCATGTAATGACTCATAGCTGTATGAATTGTAATAAATGACGAGGTCACGTTGACAAGAGAATCAAATGCAAAGCTGGTATTTCGAGTATCAAATCAAGTTTGGATTCTAAAGGATAAAATCTCAACTCAAAAGGGGTGTGAGATTCGATTTTTTCCACGCGCCGAATTTGACTTTCTCGTAGTTCGAGTCTAAATTGTCAACTCTAGGTAAACGATAGATAGAATAGAGCTTGAGCTATACAAAATAATACATGTGATTTGAGTGCTTGTATGAATCACATTCCTTTATTTGTATGCACCAAGGGGACAATAACTCTGCAATGGTCTTTTTCTTAGGCAACTCTCCTTTTCAATCATCAAATTCATTTATCAATGCATGTTAGGTCAAGTGGTTAATACCACTTTGAATTCCCTTTGAGGTCTCGAGTTTGAGCCTCCTTGTCGACAGTATAGGGTGAAATTTATAGATTTAAGAGGAAAAACGAACAACTAACTCGGGTGACGAGAAACACTGACCTATGTAGATCTGCTGTCTCGTCGATTATAAAAAATAAAAAATTCATTTACCATATCAGCATATGATGGCCTGCCCTGACCTGGCAAGGCATGGCCTGTCCTCTCCTGCCACCAATTTTCTTTTCTCTTCCACAAACCAACACTTATTTTCATCACTCAATTGCTCTCCTTTTTACCCTCCACTCTCTTCCTCTATAAATACCCCAAAAAACTTGTTGCATTGCTCACATAAAGAAGCTAATTAGCTATGGTTATGTTGTGTGGTGGGTTTTGATGGGTGGGCAGCTCCTTGTTGGAGAAGCAGGGCACGTGCAGAGCCGCCTCGGTTTCGGGACCTGCACGTGCTCCCCTTCTCCAACACGGGTTTCCAACCTTTGCTCGTTTTCTCGGTTCTCGTGCAATCGAATTGACAACTTGTATTAGGATATGTAAGCACTCGAAATTCGACCTACATTTTTTATTTTCACCTTGGATAAAATGAAACCGGCACATTTTATATTGCGCATCTGAAGCCGCACACATAGATATTCTTGAACTTGATTTGAAATACAAATTGTCAGCTCTGACTCTAAGTACACAGTAGATGTAAGTGTGTTTTATGTACTATATATATATATATGTAGTAATGTAAGTACCTACATTTAATAGTTCATGCTTCACATGTATATATTAAAGGAGATGCAACTATGTTAAACTAAACTATGTATTTGTAGTTTTAGACTTTTAGTTAGTTCATATTTACATTAGTCGACACTCAATACACATCAGAACTGACGAAAAACAATTCGATAGAAACAAGTGTATCTTTTGAACCAGCCCGTTTCAGTTCAAAAGATGCTCCATATCTGTGAAGTAAAGCCAATGAACAAACTTTCAATACAAAATTTAGCATTTTCTTCACTCATCCATTATCGAATACGCATCACCGGATAATGGCATCACACCCATGAGCAACCAAAATGTTTCCACCAAAACTTGGAAGTGATCTTGAAACAAGAATGTTAATGCTTATTACAACCCTATACAATGTCCCAACTCAGCAACCGAACAAAACCCGAAGAAAAAAAGTTCGTATAATCGTAGTTTCTAGTGAGGAATCTGAGAATCTCTATTTACATTTAGAGCTCATCAAACCCATCTTCATTCCCCTCTTCCTCTACCCTCTGAGATTCTCTTCTCCATGTTTCCATCTGTCAGCAAAAATGCAGATACGCCGGATATGATATCAGATAACAAAAGCTTGATTCACGGGAAACAGCAAATGAACGAAAATAACTCTAACAACAGAGAATGCACTCTGCTAAACACGAGGCTATCACTTATCCGGATATTGCAAATCGAGAATGTAGACTACTAATCGGTTTCTTATTGGGATGTAAGTTAAGAAAACTTCTATGCATACGTATTAGAGCTGACAATTTGGAGCCAAACGCATTGGCACCCGAAAGCCAACTCTCATTTTTGCAGATCCAGGTTGATTTTATGATATGATAGATCCGATTAATTTCCATGTCGGGTCAGGGAAATCCGCACTTTCCTATGTAAAACTCACAACCCACAACTCTTGAGAGTTGGTTTTGTGCTAGGTCGTTTCGACCCAACTTTCCTATGTAACCTAGTTAATACAAGGATGTTTGGAACAAAAAAGTTCAGGTAGCTTCTCTGCTGCACCAACACTCATTTTCTCAATGTATCTAGCACGTATCAGACATTCAGACACTCTTTTTCATAAACTATTTTCTTAGAAATGTCTTTACCAGTGAACGGATGCAGAGATAATGCTCCGGTCCTGGTCCAATTGGGTCCAAACTTCGATCCGGGCCCAATTGTGCTAACCCCTACACAGAGAGGCTCTCATTTATTCCCCTTCCTTTTTGAAAAGTTTACGCAGACAATCAAACTAATACACTATTATCAGCAGCCCTTTTGGTAATCCTAAAATCATTATGCAACAATAATTTATCAAGTAAAGTCACCTGACCATCCGACAATTGTAATTGTTCGGCAGTAAATAGTATGTTCTTCAAGTCTCCGGGAGCTAATTTCTTCCCCAAACTCTTTGCAACTTGTTCGTAGTTAATCATGTTCACTTGAAAGCCGTTGCTCATGAAAAGTTTGTCCATCCAAGTCTTGGTACTTGTCTGTACAAAAACAATAGACAAAAGTCGGTGTCCTTCTAGATGAATAAAACAAAATAATCGTTATAAATGGCATTTTTTAGAATAACTGAACTGACCTTTGTCCCGATTTCAGTTTCAGCTAACCATGCAGGCAATTCTCCAACAAAGGAGCATCCGTTCATGGCCAAACCACTTACGGTCAACAGAATCTCCTCAAAACTTGCCAGAGTCATCAGAGGCAGCCCCTGCAAGAATGTCTCAAAATGACTTCTGCATCCCCTTGAGAACAAATAGTTTACATAGTCAAAACGTTAGATAAGAAACGTTTTAATTACCTGTATGGCCCATACACTTGGTTGATTGTTGTTAAAGCCTTTGGCGTGCAGGCTTTCCTGTAAGCTAGAGGAGTCCAATGGAACATGAAGAAACAAGCAACTTCTCGGGGTCTTGGCCCCGACACCTATTGATTTCCACAGAATGTAATCATAAACTAAAACGATGCGGCATAAGGATCTAATATCGAAAGGAAAAATATCGTGAAAACAATGTGCACAGCTTATATATGCAACGAAACTATTGGACCTCAGATAATGTCTTCTGAACCTATTTCAATCACATCCCAAACTATAAGCATTACTGGATCATATAATTAATTATACACTAAAAAGAAAGAACAAAAAATGGTTAACATGTTTCTACATCTCTCGGATACCAAACTTCAAACATTTTCGGATTCCAGCGCCATTTTTTTTTTTGTTCTTCCTCCAATTGTTCTAACTTTCGTCTATTTCTAAGTCATTTAGTTTAACTCTCATTTTTCTTCATTTCAATCTTTTGCTTTAACATGATCAACTTGCCTCAAATTATAACATACAAAAGAAAAAGAAGTAATTTTTAAATAAAGAAAAAAAAACAGATTTCGATGTCAAATTTTGAATTTTTTAGTTTTTTGGAATTATTTAGCAGTGGAATCTTCATAAGGTTGTAAAACCACAATTTTGAAATGGACATGATCAATAATGACAAATGTACTGTAAGCATACAAAACAGATAATCTGGTCAAACAATACAAACCTGTAAGCTTTTCAGAGGCATTTTTGAATATCCTATCTGGTGATACATCAAATATGATGGTTGAACTCGGCCAATTAAGTCTGTATGGTCGAGTGTCCATGCCATCTGTTAGCAAAACAACCTGCAAGACATAAAAAGAAACTACGAATCTCCACAAAAGAGGGACTAGTTGATTCAAATTATTTATTATAGACTTGATAAAAAATACCTGCTTAAGTCCATCCATATGGTTGACCGTACGAAGCAACTTATCATCAATGAACTTAGTAGCAATGCAGTATTGGTGCGAGCATTTCTTCATATCCATTTGGGAATTAGGAGAAACAAAGCAACCGGCATATGGATCGACAAAGAGAGGCTCTGCACGTGCAGTTATTGATAGGAAAATGTGGATGTGAGGAAAAAATATAGTACGTATAACAAAAAAAAGAGCTCAGTTGATCGGAGATCCAAAGATAGCACCCACGGAGAAGTGAGAACAAATGAAATACAGAATGGGTACAAAAGTCTTATAATTTGCCACTCAACCGGACAGTCAGATATTCCTAGCTATCGATAGTAGCGATTCATTTCAAATTTGAGATCTTCAAGTAAGCAAGGACAATACCAAAAGAGAGACTCAACAATGTCATTGTAATAAATAAGAACCCGGCATAGAGCATAAATCAAAATGAGCATGAGTTTAGCACTCCAAGATTAACAAAATGCTTCCTTGAGTACACTCCACTCCAGCATTCTCTTGATTTCACCACAACCTTATAGCTAAGCTATACTTTCCCGCTCCATTAAACTCATACATAAAGCTGAGTACCCGCGACAAATTAAGTAATAAAAAGGATAAATTCGGTGTCATTGCCTCAATTAAGGATTTTCCGAACCATCGATCTTCCAAGCTGTGTCAAAGCCATCAAATTAATCTTTAGGAGATAACCCACAGAAAATCATGCACTAAAAAAGCTAAATTCAGTATCGAACTTTCAATGAAATGCATGAGATTTCACCTCAATCTTATTGCTAAATTAGACTTATCTAAATTTCAGTATCATTGCCACAATTGTCCAACAAAATGCCATAAAATTCACCTCAACCTTATTGCTAAATTACGCTCCCCTAAGCCATTAAACTTGAAATTAACCGATTACCCACTACAAATAGTGTGCTAAAGAATCTAAATTCAGTAATCGATGCCTCCATTTAGGAATTCCCAAGCCATCAATCTTCAAATTGTTTGATGAAATGCCATAGATTTCACCTCAACCTCAATGCTAAATTAGACATCCCTAAGCCATTAAACCAATACTCAAGCTATTCCCACAACCAATCGTAAACTGAAAATGCTAATTCCACCATCACTGCCTCAATTATGGACTTTCCATATCAATATATCATTTGCCTTCAAACTGTTCGACGAAATGTCTGAGAGAACAAAAATAAAACAATAACAATAAAAATCTTCTTTTTTTTTTATACCTGGGCGATGAGTCTCCTGGAAACGAAGAGAAGCCGCATCAATGGCGGAGAGGAGCAACGGATCATTGTCTTCGCTGAGCTTTGCTCGCAACCCATTAACCGGTTTCGCTCGCAACCCATTGAGCTTCTTGGCCCTTGAAGCGCAGGTTAGGGGCGGGCGCACGATAGCAACGGCCGGTGGATGCAGAGAACCCACCATGCATTCCATGAACGGAAATTGTCTCGAGTCTAATGTGCGCCGTTGTGGTGTTGTTCGAGTGATTGATGATACTATAACCAGTGACTGTGTCAGCTGTGCACGGGTTGTTACGATGCGCGCGGAGCACAATGCGCACGCAAAACATTTCGAATTTAATATACTCATTAACGAAAATGCCCTCTTACCTTTTAAGCATAAGTTTTTTTTATTTTTTTATTATCTCATTATCAAATTATCTATATTGTTTCGATTTAGTTCCAAAATTTGCTAATTTGTTTAGAATTAGTTCAATTTTTTTTTTGTGGCCACAATGTGACACTTAATTGACTAAATTTACTGATGCAACCAAATTGGAGAAAAATTGTATAATTGATGGACATGGTCGTCGTGACTATTTTGTTTAATTTAGTCCCTAAGTAATACAATTTTGTTTTAAAATGGTCTCATAACTTCTAGATGTAGCTATTTTAGAACGTTACGTGGTTGTCACTTGTCACGCCGTTGTGGTTTTGTTCTATGAGAGGGTGATTGATGATACTATAACATAACCAGTGACTGTGTCATCTGTGTAAGGGTAGTTACGATGCGCGCGGAGCATAATGCGCACGCAAAAACATTTCGAATTCACTATAGTCATTTACGTAAATGCCCTTTTAGAAGTTTTTTTTTTTTTTTGGAAAATGTTTTATTTTGTTCTCATAGTTATTATAAAAAAATCTATATTGTTTCAATTTAGTCCCAAACTTTGCTAATTTGCTTAGAATTGGTTGTTTTGGCGACCATGTGATACTTAAATCGACTAAATTTACTTATAGAACTCATTTGGAGCAAAATTGGATGATTGATAAACATGGTTGTCATGTCTATTTTGTTAAATCTGGTCCCTCAATAATACAAAATTTTGTTTGAAAATGGTCTAATAACTTGTAAATTTAGCTATCTTAAAATGTTACGTGGTTGTCGTTTGTCACACGTGCTAATTTGACGGTGTCATTATAAATTTCACTCATTCAAAATGAAATACCATAATTGTGGGATCAAATTAAATTTAGTGCCAAGTCTAGAACAAACTTGAATTATATTGTGATGGTTGTCTTTTCAACCTTGTATCATTTATTCATTTTCACAAAGCTAAGCATTGCTCGGTTCAATTATTTAAGAACGTCATCTTTTATCGAACTATAATCTATTAATTCTACCATGTTCTGTCAAATACGAGGTAAGATAGGACCGACAAGGAGTATCTCAATAAAATGGTGTGAGTTTTTTAAGACTGACTCGTGTAATCACTTTGCATGCTTAGAAGTTAGAACACTTTATTGTATTAAGTATACAATTGCTTAAAGTGCAAGCATAAGTTAACTCTTCTCCAATGCGTAACAACTTATAGTTACGAGACTTTTTATTTACAATTAACAATAATTAAAAATCTTATGAATTTTATGACTCTGGAATTTTGATAGTGTATGTTTGTGTTTATCAATAGCTTTATTATTGCGATAGTTCAAATTGAAAGCAATCATCTAAGTTCGTGCGAATTTATTCGAATCAACCCGTTGGTCATTAAGAGACACTTGACCCAAACATTAGCCGAATACATATTATTGAAGCTGAGTTTCAAACTCCCGAAAATTCAGAACCAAATTGACGGCCCTACTCAAACTCATAATTTCTCATATTTCAATAGAAAAAAGTCTTCATTTGCCCCTTTTTTTTTCTTTTTTTCTTTTGGCTTGAATGGAGCAAAAATCACTCTACCAAACTCAAAACACGAAAAAGGACAAAAACACCCCTAAAAACTATAGTCATGGTTGAAAATTGAGTAAAAAAAATAGCATCCACTGAAGGACAAAAACGTCAATTAAACCCACATTATAAGACCCAAAACGGCCTCAAAAGAACCGAAACA
>JAYMSZ010001377.1:0-14544 GCA_036897665.1 Pelargonium citronellum | reverse complement strand
TATCATGGAGTCATTTTGTCATTTCATTTTTCATCTCATTTTATTAATTCTTGTTAAAATAGAGTTTTGGTATAGGTTATATATTTGATCATTAACTATTTGTTTAATTGGTTTAGAATTTTGATTAGTGTGCTATCATTAACGCAATTTCTTCAGGTGATTACAACGTAGTTTCTTCGATTTTTGTCCAGTTAACCGAAACTATTATGATCATTCACGTAGTTTTTTTCCGATTGTTTTGTGTTATCATATATATATATACATTTTCTGATTTTCACACATTCACCAACAACTTTGAACAAATTAAAATGAGCAAATTAACAATAATTTCTGAGACCTACTACACCACCTGAGTTATTATTATTAAATATATATATATATATATAAAAATTGAAACAATAGAAATTAAAGAAACTATTGCAGCTAGTACTGCTTAGCATGTGCCATGCATTTGGTTACAAATATAGGTATAGTGTACGTAACGCATCCACAGTCCACATATTGGTATTACAAATTAATTTCAAGTTTGTAATACAAATTTATTGATTCAACTCTCTCAAGTCTTGCCCATTTATGATTCAGAACAAACTCCAACAACATTGATCATTATTAACCCACCACCACTAATGCGACAGATGAGAGAAAAAAATGTAATGTCTATATATACGTATAGATATGTTTGTCGATAGTGAAATCATACGGTTTAGTGCACGAGATTCTTAGAAAAATGAGGTTTCAGTCTATTTTCAAGAGCAAAACGAGCATGACGTCTTGGAAGTCCATTCTCAAAAGTGTCAAGTACTCCATATTCTCGGACACGGCCAAGTTCGTCGCAATGCTGGATTCGTCGTGGTCACAATCGACATTGTACTTGCCAACAACGACGACGACAACAACAACATATGATATTGATCAAGAGGACTCGATCATGGCGGAGACGATGGCTATAGAGGAGGCTTTAAGGTCAAAGAGAATGTCGTTTGACCCGGGATATATGAGTAGTTCAATTCTACTGCTCGATGATCACGATGATGAAGAAAAAGACGACGATCGTGATGATGGTGATGATGATAATGACGGGTTTTGTTATCAAGAATGCGAGATGTTGGCGGTAGAGACGAAAGATCCTTACGAGGATTTTAGGGTTTCGATGGAGGAAATGGTGGAAGCTTATGAGTTGAAGGAGTGTGATTGGGAGTATTTGGAGGAGTTGTTGGCTTGCTACTTGAGGGTTAATAATAAGGAGAATCATGGGTTTATAGTTGGTGCTTTCATTGATATGTTTCTAGGCATTTTATCTTCTTCTTCTTTTTCTTCATCTTCTTCAAAATCTTGTTGTTGTTGTTGTGGTTTTAGTGGTAATGTATATGCTTCATCTTCAAAGGAGGATGAGCTATGTTGGTGCAAGAGGAAATGTCTCAATAATCACACTTAGCTACTACAAATGGGCTTGAGAATTGTATAAATTTTATTTTTATTTTACATATATATCATCGACTTATTATTTACTTTCTTGAGTGTGTTGGGAGTAAAACAGACAATTTACGTTTTGGGTCGAATTTTTTGGGTTCCGATTCAAAAAGGCCCAACTCGAACTCAACTTGATGGGGTGCAAGTTTCAAGTGTTCAGTACAAAAATGCATCGGTTAGCTTCCAAACCCGCAAGAGGTTTGAGTTTTAAACGTACTAAACAAACGGTTTATTTTGTATGATCTGAACTCGACCCACAAAAGTGCATGTTTCAATTGTGTGACTTAAACCTACAAACTATAGGTGGAACTTGAAGCTAATAAAGAAATTATCAATAATTCTTGGTTCAAGAACAATCAATTAATGGGTTTCAGGAGTCAAATTTTATGAAACCCAAAGAGATAAGTCATAAGACACATGAAAAGTAGTGAACTTGAGATCAATTAAATTAGCCATGACTCTGTTCAAGTTGGTTTCCTTCATGTTCACACTAACCTAGATTTTCCCAGTTTTAGATCACACAAATCATATCTTATTATTTTACTATTGAATCGGATCGAGTTATTCTATATATGAAATTTCAACACCACAACCCGCAATTCTTGCATGCTTAGTTGGAGTGAAATCTTTTCAACTCGAACTTAAAATCTAAGTTGTCAACTGTACTTTCAACTTGTTAAGATTTTTTCTGCTCTATAATACGAGGTGTTCGGCAAGCTTGACCAAACACCCATCAGGCTAAACGGATTAAGCTGCTTCGTTCCTTTCAGAAATCTTTGGCTCTATAACCGATAATATAGATCCAATTTATGTTTTTGCAAAGCACTCAAACGTGTGAGCGTGCACTACTAAAAAACAAAAACATAAAAATCCTCCTCAATGTGTGTTATTTTGCACGAAGATGTGTAGGTGCACTATTGCGCAGTGAGGACAATAACTTTCTCTGAATTTCCCATTTCTTAACAAGAGTGTTCACAAATCTAAAACAAACAATCACATAAGATTTCAGCTCGCATTGCACGCATAAAGAATATTTGTTCCTAATGATGACACTGACTATGATTAGTACAAAAATAGAAGAATAGAGTGAGATGCAAATCAACTAGCTAACCCTAAAATTAAGCAGCTAACCCTAAAATTAAGACAAGCAACAAGGTTGTTAGGTGACATGAACTGCTCCAAAGAACCTCCTCAATGTTTGTGTTATTTTAGAGATAGCATGAGTGTTCACAAATCTAATACAAGCAATCACAGGAGACTTTATCTCATTCCACACGCGGCGTAGAAAGAACTGATGATCATACTGATGGCGGCGTTGATAACAAAAATGAGCACTATTAGGCGAAAAATCACAACTATAATTGGGAGGATAAGGGTAGAGATAGGCACAAGCAGCTTTCTTGAGAAGCATGTTGGTAATTGGAATTTGAGGGGCAGATTTGCAGCTCACAATGTCTTTTCTCCATAGACATTTGCTTCTTTTGTTTGATGGAGATGAGGGCATTAGGTCACTCAATGAAGTGTACATCACTAGCATTTTTGGACTCTTTGGTGAATCCATGGAAGCTACCTTTGACTACCTTTCTTGTTCATGCACAACTTTATAATTTTTTCAAGAATTGTTCTTGATAGTATATTTTTTCAAGTGAAGTGAGGTTTTATAAATTTATTCTTGAAAAATAGAATCTTCATGGATAGAGAGTATCAAATGATTTGACTCTCAAAACTTATTTGAGATTGGAATTGAATTCAAATTTCTAAATTCACTCCTATGGTCTTAGAGAATCTTTTCATGGAAGGTTTGTTAGTTACTTATTCAGAATTTAAATTTAATTTTCGTTTTAAAAACATATATTTGTGGATCATTATATTATTTTATGTTGACAAGAATGTAAATTTTCAGTATCTTGAGTCCTGCTGATTTCTAATTACTAGTAGCCTAACAAGAATTGGTAAAATAATAATCATAAAATTATTATGGTGAACCAAGTTGCTACTTGGTTTTCTTTAGGCCATGGGTTTGTGTCAAATAAACCCAAAAAAGAATTATGATTTTGAAGCCCATTAGGCCATTATCAAATTCTTTGTTGTGAATAACTAAAAAGTGAGGGGCAAAAGTGTAATAATACTCTTGTATTAACCATAGCCACTCTTTGTTTGTTTCAAGTTTGTTGCTGCTACATCTCAAAGTATGCTTTTTGGTAGATAGAGAATCTTTGGTTGGGCAAAAATGGCAACAACAGCTCTGCTGCTCCCATGTCTCTCCTCTGTTTCTTCTTCTTCTTCATTGCTCAACAATGGAAAATACAGAATCTGCAGCTTTGCTTCAAAACCTACTTTCAGAGTCAGAGCTCTCAAACAGAAAGCTGAGGAACTGAAACCTTCTTCTTCTTCTTCTTCTGAAGCTGAGGATGTTGCTAAGAAGTATGGGCTTGAAGCTGCTCTTTGGAAGGTACCCATTTATTCTTTTCTTCTCCTTTTGATTTTTCTCAATTTGGGTCTCTGAAATGTTGTGTCTTTTGCATGAATTTGAAGTAAAAATGGCATCTTGGAATTGAATTGATGGTAGTTCAACTTGTTGATGATGTATGGGGTTTGTTCTATTAGCTATTGTTTGGGTGCTGAGAAAATGAGAAATGATGGATTGGATAGAAAGAAATTGAATTTGTGGTTTGGTTTGGTAGAATGACAAATTGGGTCATCATATTCTAAGATGAGGATTAGGGATCTCAGCCACTAACAATTTTACTTTCCCTGTAAAGTGGTCATTCAATAAATATGGGCTTGTCTTTTTATTTACTCAGGATAATAAATATGATGTAAAAGCTATGCCATGAATCACAAAATCACAAACTGTTCATGGCTACACCTTTCACTATTTCTGAAATTTCAGTCAAATTACTAGAGATAAAAAAAAAATCAAATAATGAGACATTGAGTGTGAATCATAAAACAAACAACCATTTCATTATCCACTGTAATTTTATGACGTTGAAGTGTGAGATCTGGTTCAGTGGTTGTGATGGCGAGTGCAGAAGCGTGAATGTTTTTCCGGTGATAGATAGTGGTTTGTAGCAGCACAGTTGGTCAGCGAGTGGCTTGGTGGGTATAAGAGTCGATTAAGGTATGGATTTAGGATGATGGCGGTTGCTGTTTACTCTGATTTTTGTCCATGGAGTTCCGGCTGCAGTTCTTCCCGGAGATTATATTTAGCTTATTTGTGATTTGAGTTTTGGTTTGACATATGTGCTATGGTTGTTGTGGGTATGTCTAATTGAACCAGAGGAGCTTGCCCTGTTTAAGCTCTCATGCCTCTCCATTAAGCTCAACCACAACGGACAATTTTGCGGTTCTGTTTGGGTCTGGATTCATTGCTTTTTTAAAAATTATTTAGTCATCTTTTCTCTGGTAGTTTTGGTGGAAACCAGATTCAACGAGCTATTTGGGTGTTCAGTGTTGGTTGATTAATGCCGGTCACCGGATCTGCAAGTTTGCTCTTTATTTGGAGCCAACCATTTAAGCCCATTTTAAAACAAAAAATTCACAGAACAACTAATTTTCTGGTCCAAATTGAAGAGACCAAGTGAACAGGAAGAAGAAGAGCATGAAAATTCTGGAAGCACAAGTTTGGATGAGTGGGAAATGCTAATTAATGTTAAAAATTGGGTCAAATTTTTTAATGGTTTAGATTTAATTAGAAAGATCCAATGGCCAAGAATCCTCTGGCTGAGACTCAGCCAATAATACATTGGCTGAGATTCTTTTAACTCTTCTAAGATAACCTACTGATTTTATTTGAAAGGATGACAAATGGGTCCTTGGGATTTGGTGGAAATTGATTGCTCATCAAGATTTTGTAGTCCTAAATGTTATCTAGGGATGAAAATGGAGTGATCAATAATAAAATTACTTTGGTTGTATATTGTACCCTTTTCTTTAGTGTTTGGAAAGAAAATAGTGCCATGTAGTATTTTACAAAATAAAATAAAATAATATCATTGAATTGTTATAAATGACCAAAATGCTCTTGTATGACTAGGGGATCGGGTGCCACCTTAAGTACATCGGGAAAACATGTCATTTGAGTACATTACCAATCAACTCTAAAGAAAAAATGTTGTGCTATTAGCTAAAGGATTCATGTAGCTGTTTGGTAAATGACTTAGTTGTTGTCGGTCTTTGTAGATATTTAGCTCGAAAGGAGATGAGGAAGGAGGAGATATGAAATCAAAGGGCGATCAAGCAAAGGACTTGCTAGCCAAATATGGAGGAGCATACCTAGCTACATCCATCACTCTATCCTTGATCTCATTCTCACTTTGTTATGCCCTAATTAACGCCGGAGTTGATGTCCAATCGTTGCTCCTTAAGGTGAATGATGCATAATTTGGGATAGTTTCTCTCTTTTTTTTTCTTGGTAAATCAACTAAACTGTGAGGATTGCCTCAATTTAGTCCCTGAACCTTGTTTATGCGAAAATGGTCTCTAAACTTGTCATGATTTTGATCAAAATGGGCCTTTCGGCTAGTCTTGAACAAGGTATCCGGTAGAGATCATTTTGGCGTAAACAGAGTTCAACAACTGAATTGGAGCGATCCTCACATTTTAAGGACTATTTCGGTTAATTTGCATTGTTTCTTTGATCCTTTGTCGAAAATATTAGTCTCTTTGGGATAAATAGTCATTGTTGTCATGTTTTTCAGGTAGGAATTGTGACAGATGCAAATGGGGAGAAAGTCGGGACATTTGCACTGGCGTATGCTGCGCACAAAGCCGCATCCCCAATAAGGTTCCCTCCAACAGTTGCACTTACGCCCATTGTTGCTGGTTGGATTGGGAAGAAAGTTGATCAAGAAAAGTAAGTTGCGTAACATATTTGAAATCCCGAGCAATGTAGCATCATGTGTAATATATATTAGGGCTTATATACTTTTTGTCACCGTTGTAAGTATAGCTCCAGCTACATAAGCGCTTAAAGAAATGATTTCACTATGTATTGCACGAGCAATGGAAATTGTATTTCTGATCAATTACTTACATAACAGCTACACAATTACGAATGTATGTGTCATGCACATTTTCCTACTCAAAAACCTAAATCTCGGGTCAGGCTAGATCATTACAATAAAAGCTAGGAATGTTGAGACTTGAGATATATACATGGATGGCCTGAAAATTTACAGCATAAGTCACATGGATAATGTATTTTCAACTACATGAACTGTACTTATAGCCTACAGCTACATCTTCCCATGGTCTTCAGAGATAATTCAGTTAAGCAAAAGACTGCAAAACCTTCACTCCAAACTCAGTGGATCACCGAGGTAGCGTTTGGATAAGATTTTTTTTTATTAGAAATGAGAATCAAGAATCGAAAAGGATATGAAATTCCCAAGGTTGATGTTTGGGTTATAATTTTTTGGTCCATTCACATTATTGATTCCCATTCCAATTCAAAAATACTAATCCAAACGCTACCTTCACAAAAGCCTGCACTTTTCCATATTTCCTTCATTTCCCGGCAGATTTAACAGCAGAAAACACGCTTATGATGTATTGGATGGTGGAGTTTGGGGTTGCGGTGTCTCGACATTAGCCATGGTGAAATCTTCATTAAGTGTACCCAAATCACTCCATTCAACACAAGCTATAGGTTGATAGTTAAGGAACTTACTAAAAATACTCAAGTTCAATAAGGAAACAAGATATAAAAGCCGAGAAAATGGGCTAGGAAGGATACGCTCAGTCCTCCATATATCTGTGATACTAACATCAACATCTGATAAGAGCCAATAGTCGGCATCACTCTGCAAAACAAATGGAAAACGTTCTAATGGATTTGCATGAATTAGCAAAAAAGGAAGACTTTCAGCTGAATTAGCTTTTTCACATCTGATTTGAAGCATGAAGACAATTATCTGAAGAAGAAAACCATGACTTACATCAACATCAGATGGGACAATCTTCATGATCCCACTCACAAAGTCCTGCGACGCATTAAGATCTGAGTAGATGCTATCAGCATCTTGTCCTTGCACCTTTACTTCCTTCCCTCTACTATCCTCTGCAACTATTGTTGTGGGGTTCTCGCAAAACCCTGGGTCAGATGGAACGCTCTGAGGTGCCTCACCACCATTAATATCTTCAAACTTTTCCTCAAATTGACTGGGGAAAGAGAGAAAATGCAAGATTTAGTGACAACCAAAAGAAAAGGAATCATATGATAAAAACTTAAATGATTTTCTAACATATACAAGCAATTAACAATACCTGACTAAGTAAACATCTATTGGACCCATCGTACTTCTAAGGACTACTCTATATCTCCTTTGGGGGTCATCAACAGCCTGGTATAGAAAGATAAAGAAAAAGTTGCATTAAGGAATGGCATAAACCAAAATTAGGTACTCCTGAGTTTTATCTGGCTCTTAATTTACCTCATCCGGATCTGGAACTTCCAGAGTGGTGCCATGTGGAGCTTTAATTGCAATAAGAGTTTCATTCTGATTATAGAAAAGAAATACATATTTTATCCGTCAGATAAATGAAGAAACTTATACAAGGAAATCTAGAAATGTTCATGTAGCGACCACTAAAGCACCAAAATGAAGTGAAAATGATAACTTTGACAAAAGAAAGCCAATTAACCTCAAAGCATGGTAAGCCCTTGATGTCTTCTTCCGTGACAAAAAGCCACCTAAGATGGGCAATGAAAGATGGGTGTCAATAAGCACAATAAAATATGCAAGAGCAACTACTAATCTGCTAGAGAGAGACTTTACTTTTGGTTGTTTTCATTCTCACTTAGGTCCCTCAAACTTTCTTGCATTTCTCTGTAGTAAATTCAAGATATCAGCATGATTTGAAAAGCAACACGCAGAAGAAAATAGAGAGAGGGTTGGGTGCAATGTACAAGAAATGCATCAGCAGGAGTAGAGCTGGCAATTTGGATTTCACTGTGTTTAGGTTGAAAAAAACTAACCAGAATCCGACCTGCAAGAGGTGCAGGCCCATGCAGGTTTTATATAAAAAGTGGGTAGGTGAGTACAAGTTTGCCCAACCCAGAAATTAATCGGGTATATTTTATACAACTCAAACCCGAAAAATATGGGTCGGATTTTGTATGCCTGTGTGCACGGGTCAAAATTGCCAGCTCTAACAGCAACACAAGTAAATAACCTTATCTGTTCATCCAATCTGCGCTCCTCAAGGGAAAGGTTCTCAACTTCTTCCTGCAAAGAGAAAATTAACAGTAAGTCCAAATCCTATACCAGCAAGGAAAAAATGAAGAAAAGAATTGGACGTTGTGTTTAAATTGATTTGGATTACTCTGCATATATAATCATCATACTAAATAGTTAGACAAACACCAATGTAGATCCTATCTACACATCCAAGAGATGAAAAAAGAAACCATAGCAATGTGGCTCGTAATTCAAACTAACAAAACACATATCATCCAGAAAAAAATCATAAATTATGTAGCTTAGATTGTGCACAAACATCTAGATATACACATCAATGTAACAACACCAGTAATTTACTTGTGTACCTGTAAACTAGAAAAACTTTCCTGGATCTCCCCTGGCCTTGAGGCTTCCAATCCCCTAATCAATCAATTGATAGATACTCAGTTATTTCAGAGGTCAATGAGTTATGAAAGTTAGTTGAAGTCAATAAATAAATATTAAGAAACATGGTCATACTTCCACTGAATTCTGTTCTTTAGCTTCTTTTCTATGAGACCAATTCCTTCAAGGACATTTGTAATGTCATATATCCGCCTCTTTTGTACCTACGAGCGGAGAGAACATTCAAATACTGTAACTTTGTGCTACTGATGCATGATATAATGGAAGTATGGAACAAAATGTCAAATATTACCTCCAAGGTGGTGGCAGCGTTATTTAGGTCAAGCATACCATCTTCTGCGTGTTTGATTAGATTGACGAACTTTTTTGTCAAGAGACCTGCATGAGAGCACAGGACAATATTACCACTCTTATTAAAGAACTTTATCTATACTATAAGCTGTATGAAGGGAGCTACGATTTAGTTACCTAATGAGCTGTCATAACGACAAGAACCGGCTGGAGTGAGATTGTTGTCAGATGGAGAACCTACAAAGTTAAAGCAAGTCTATAGTGAACCTTTATCTCTTTTTCCATTTGTATCAATATAGTTGGAGGAGAGGGAGGAGGGGGATATTAAGTATTTAAAGTGGAAGAAAGTTTCTAGTGAAACCTTCAAATATGATGGCTCAATGAACCAATGTTTGATTATAATATAATAAGAGGACGCGACTATAAGCTTACATGGCAATACTCACCAACATTTGAAATGGGGGTTTGAGGTCCATATCGGCTACACTTTGTCAACCTGAAAGCTTTGTTTTTCTTGCCTCCTTTTCCTGATACAGGTGTCTGCAGGGATCTGTCAACTACATCAGTGTAGCCAGGAGCAAGAGTCCCGTTAGACTCGGCTTCATAATCTGCAATCTCGTTCTTCCGCTTTAATGTCTACCAACCACCATTCAAATTTTCCAACTCACGATTAGAACAAGTAAAATCAGACATAGTATTAGCAAGGTATCGAAGACTTCTTTCAGCTGGAAAATACATGGATACCATATGCATACTGTTAAAATAAAATGCATAAAAAGGTGATAGTTATAAAAATCAGGTTTCTGAACCATAAAATGTGTAATCTGTTAGCATGTGATTAGCTTAACACAATGGTAGCCAGATCCTAAGTAGACAATTCTTATGAGCACTATGATCAATACAAGTGAGGGCGGAGCAGATATCTGAACTTAGAATGATGGAAACCAATATGCTAAGGAGGCTTATATCATTTTGACCCAGAGATCATCATAAGGCCAGCTTAAGCATACACATCACTCCCTATCAAAAGAAGTTACAAAGTTACAAATATGGATACAGAGGCCCTTGGTACTTGACAATTTCTCATGCATAAGAGAATAAGTGATACTTGTGAGTTGTGAAGGCCGAGATAATGAGGAAACTACACTAATGGTAGAGTGAAGGACTAGACCATTAACTTGGGTTTCCAGAGATACATAGCCAAGTCCCACAATGACAATATTTGTGTGAATATGGCCACATAAAACTTAACTAGAGTAATCAGTCAAGCAGTGTTCAGCTAGTGCCACATGGGACATAGGTGGAAATTATGTCAGCATGTTAAGAAAAATGGGGAGGTAGTTGCAGATTTGAACTTTTTTTCGACTGTTGAAAGAAAAACGATAACAAACATAGTAGCACATTCTAGTGAAGAACATACATTTATAAATAAAAAAATTGCAAACAAGCTAATAATTGACTGTTCTTAGGTAAGTATACTAAGTCAGCATGAGCAAAGAAGAACTGCATAGAGTGACCCGCCGCAACAGTTATAGTTCTCTTGCAAGCTTAAAAATTTTGCAGACTACAAGCACTAAGGACTGTACTTCTTTCCTGACCCTGTTGCTAACTTTCAACAATTGTGTCGCTGTAATTGACTGCGACATACAATGTTAAGTACTGTCTCTGACCCAATGTCCTCTACAAATTCCCTTGATTATGTTAAACACAATGAAGTGAACTACAATATCAGCTACTGATGACTGACTGAACCCAATTACTAGCATCCTTGTATCAAGTGAAGCTTACCAAGATTCAACAAAATCACATTTTTCAACAATCAAATCCAACCCATTTACCACACTAACCTAAAGGACAAAACTTTACCCAAAACACACAACAATACTACATTCTGATCACCAATTAAAGTGAAGTAGGCAAAATTAGAACAACCCGATTCAGTCTCCCGCCAATTTTTCACCCAATTACAAAACAACCCAATTCAAGTAGATCTTTGTAAAACTCACCAAATCACAGAGCCCACATAACCAAAAGGTTCAAAACCAGAGAACCAAGAGCCGCAGAGAAACTCACCGGAGATTTGACAACAATACCCTCAGATACTCGATCAGCGACACGAGACGGATCGACACCAAAGCTGTGGTAATCTCCAGGAGGAACGAACGGCGGCTTCGTAGAGGAAAAGGGTAGCTTCCTCTTCAAGGTCTGCGACGGCTGTACGGCCGTGGCCGTAGCTCGCGAACCTGACATCAAAAACAACGACCGAGAGAGAGAAAGAGAGGATCTTGAGAGTTTGAAAGAACTGGGAAATGGAGGTATGGGTTTGGGGAGGAATCGGAGGTAGAATTGGAAGTTGAGATCTGGTGTTTGGGAAGAGAGAAAATGAAAAAAGCGGGAGAGAGAAAATGGAAGAAAACGAGGGAAAGAGAAAGGGTTCGGATATAGATGTGGAGGGAACAAAAGCTTATGTTAATATGATTTATGAACATAACGCCATAAATATTCATATTTATTTACTTTATTCTTTTTTTTTTGGTAAATAACTAACCAATGAGAAAATGGCACATAAAATAAATTTAAATTATATAACTCAATAAAAGAATTATTCATATCTTTGTCAAAAAAAAAAAAAAAAGAATTATTCATATCCATGTAATAGTTTTTTCTTTACAGTTAAATTTATCAGTGAGACCTTATCTTGCATTTTGGACATTTACACTTTAAGGCAAGTAATTTAACCTAAGGTTATAGTAACTGCATTTTAAGGGTATTATACACAGACAATTATTAAATATAGTAGCACTTTCCAAATGTGTCAAGAGTCGTGTTATTACATTTAATCACTATGGATCGAGTTGTGTTAAATGTGTTGGAATGCGTCGTGTTTCACATTTCGGTCTTGTTGAGTGAAACTTTGTGTTGTTTGTGTTAATTGAACTCATTTAAGTAAACGTTTCGTGTTCAATATTTCAACACGATTATTAAGCGTGTTGGGTTCGTGTTAGCCCATGTAGCTATAACACACCTGCTCATGGGCTTTCAAGGCCCAAAACTTGTGGAGAGAGAATGCAAATGTTCAAAAGAAAACATGTTTTCTCATCACAAATCTACACCAATACACAAGTTCAACACAATCTGAAGCTGCAATTTATACAAGTGAAAATAGCACAAGTTCCTATTGTCTACTTGAATAAATGGGACAGATCGGGATCGTCCATGTCGACATCCAACCACCTGTTCAAGCGCATGTACTCGATATAATGATCAGGGGGCGTTATTGCACGAGGTTCTGTTGGAGTAAAGCGTTGAATGCTTTCCAGATCCCGGGCAAGCCACCGGATGTAACTACGGTTCAAAGGAGGCACAATTTTCAAGAGAATCTCACCCCTTTCTTCTATATTCTCTTCTCTCACAGGTTTGTTTCCCATGGTTGAATGTAGCTAGCTACCTTCAACAAAACAGCGAGAAAGAAGCAGCTTCAGTTATGAGCAAAAGATCCAAAGTACTATCAACTTGCTATCTGAATACTATTTGCAACACAAGACTAGTTTAGTTTTGTTGCATTACAACTGTCGTGCTACAATAAACGTTTGTGACAACCTCAATGGAAAGTTTAGCATAGCGTTTGGATTAGAATTTTGATTTGGGAATGGGAATGAGATTTTTGTTATTCATGTTTGGATTTGGACCTGTTTTGGTCATGAAAATGGCTTTGGAATTCCCATTCTCATTCCAAACTTATTCTACCTTAATATAACTCGAAGGGAGCCAAAAATAACAAACTACAAACTCCGATCTACCCAATCCAACCTTCACACAACCCTACCCAACACCTGGGAAGCATGCACCTCTTAACACAAATAAATTCAACATAATTGATTTACCGATCTAAGATACGAGAAACAGAAAACACCAAATTGTGATGATAAAGGCTCCTGAAGTAAATTAAAGCCACCATACAATACATGTTAACCATAATATATAATCCCTCCACACTCCCATAGTCCAGAGGTAATTAAGTTCGCATTTACAGTAACAAACAGTTCAAAAAATGAAACTAGTGTCAATCTCCTGATTGGCAGACATGAAATCATATATATTTCACGAGACAAAGAAGAAAAAACACTTTCTTCTTGCACATTGCAGAGGCAAAAACTACGATATTGCCAACGATACTTCTCATAATCCACAATAGAGATACATAACTAGATGGGAGCAAGTGAACAACCATTGATTATTTATTAACAGTACCAAACATGAGCTTACACATCAACTATCAGAATCACAAGCTTCAACAATTTGTAATGTCAATTTCTAGAAAATAATCAGAGTTTCTATAGTTTTTGATAAGATCATTTAGTCTAGTTTTTGGTGATTTCTAGCATGAGCATTGCTCAATTCTCATCTGCTGTATATGAAGCCTAGAAATTAACATTACCAAAAACTCCATCTCTAATTCTCATATTCTTTGAAGCAGACACCCAAACCTTAGCATGTGTTGTGACCTGAGCTGACAGATAGCTCATAAATTTTACAATTTATTGTGATATTAGAAAACCAGTGAGCTCTAATCAATCGAACAATCTTCCAAAATTCGAAAACTCAAACAATTTTCCTAAATTTGAAACCAAAAATCAAATTTTAATTCTTCGCAATTCCACCAGCAGAAAATCATAATTAAGATTGTGTCGTGTGTTCATTGTTCTTGGTGTTCTTCAATTGGTTGTTAGTGTTTTTGAGATTTTCATGATTTTGATAAATACTGAAAATTAAAAAAACTCAAATTATTAAATTTAAAATGAAAAACGCAAATTACAACAACCCTAATTGCAAACCAAAAATTACAAAATAATGGATATCAAAAACCAAATGGTCATTTATTGTGAATGACATAAAAATTATGATCTTAATTTTTTTTATTTGAAATGAAAAGGTGGGGATGCAACGACTTCTCAGGTGGTCACTCATCTAGTACTACTCTCGCCCAAACATGCTTAATTGTCAAGTTCTGATAAAAAAGAAAATTACAACTAATAAACAAATATTTATATAAAATCTAATGAAATGATACATGTATGTTTAGGTTACTGCTTTATTATGCACGATAAATATACTAAAAAAATTATTATTTTAATTTTAATTTCTTTTATAAATGACCAATAAACATTCTTAATATTTTTAAAATTACAAT
>JAYMSZ010001376.1:0-14552 GCA_036897665.1 Pelargonium citronellum | reverse complement strand
TGGGGGATCGACCCCAGGCCGCCCTACCAAGCTCAGCCTTCTCGACCAACTGAGACAATGAAGAAGCATAAACTCAAAAAGGAGAAAAGCACAAAAAGAAAGATTGATGAAAAGGAAAAGGAATGGTGGGGTTGGTTGGTTCGCAAACCCAAGCAACTCAACAATTTGGTATCGCTGGGAAAGGGATTAGAAGACTTACAAGTGATCCCACCTTGCCACGTGTTTGCTTTTCCTCGTTCACGTGGCAAAAGCTGGCCCCACATGTCCCCACTTGCCCACCTTACTCTTTTAATCTGTCTTCCAAGTTTTAACAGTATAGCTGCATCATTGCATTGATCATCTATTGCTGAAAATAAAAATATTATTATTTGTTTTAACCATGGCTTTTCAAGTGGACCAATGATGAACTCGTATCAGCATTTTTATAGGTCATATCATACTCAAACTAATCTTCTTCAACAAAAACAGATATTTTCTAAGACTCAAACTTGAGAATTTAAATTAATCTGAAACAATTCCTTACCAGTTGACTTAGTGGTGATGAAAATAATATTATGCAAATGAGTCTACTTTATTCATCATGACCCTACTAATTATGTACTTGCATTTTGGTAAAATATTTTAGACCAGTTAATGCTTCATACCCTCAAATTTTTGGTTGAAACAAATGTGTATTTATTTCATGTCAAATTCAATTTGATATTGTTTTGAATGACTTATATATATATATATATACACACACACACGGCAAGTTCTACCTAATAGTTTTTGAATTTTAACATTATGATTCTATTAAAGGAGCTCTTTGTCAACACAATCAAGAATTAATTACTTTTTGTACATATACTGTTAATGAGTGCATAGATTTATACATACAAGAGTGAGAATCTCAAATGCTTTACCGATGACGAAGCCTAGCCTCCACCAACTAACTTATAGTTATGATCTGGATATCATAACCACCAACCATAGGACTAAAATTAGGTTTCAACAACTGATCAACTTTAGTGAATATTTAAGGTGTAGTTGACAAGTTAGGTTTGGTCCATTAATTAGCAAGGAGTGATGGAAGAAATCGGTGGGGCGAGATGGGCTCCACAAATGTGAAAGGGACATGTTGTTTCAGTTCCAACGCCGCCGAAATTCCATAGCTGATGAGCTAGCTAGCTCAGCTAAGAGTGATAAACGTACGTAAATCCCCATTCCAACATGGAAAGGTCGGTTAATGCAAGACTCAAAGATTCCAAGAAAGGACAACATGGAAGCATGGGATCATTCCAATTATGTAAACCATGCAACGCAGCTCCTATGTTTGATCATTAATTAGCTTCACAAGAAAGACAACAAGAATCAATTATGGGAACTGTGAAGGAACCCACCAACCTCCCAAACCCAAAAAAGATAAAGCTCTCTCTCTAATTAATTACTCTTTTTTCAATCTCTCTCTCTCTCTGATCACTTTTTGTCCTGTTATCAAAACCCCAACCCATCTTCCTCATTTTCCACATCTTCTCTCTCTCTCTCTCATATTTGATCCTTGTCTCATCTCTCTCTGCTTGTGCTTTGGATCTTCTTCTACCCAAGGTCTCTTCTCTCTTGAATCTTGATCGTATTCTTGATTCTCTCCTCCTTTTTACATGCTTCTGAATTCTACATGTCTCTTCATTTTTCATGAGTTGCAGTACTGATAAATGATCGATTACAGGTTATATATATACATATATTTTCAAAGGTTACGTACGTAGAAGAAGTTCCATGGCTCCAGTATCATTGCCTCCTGGTTTCCGCTTCCACCCTACCGATGAGGAACTGGTTGCTTACTATCTCAAGAGAAAGATCAATGGCCGCAAGATCGACTTGGAGATCATTCCTGAAGTTGATCTTTACAAGTGTGAGCCTTGGGATTTACCAGGTACGCCATTTAATTACCATACCATGCATAACCTAATGTGTGTGTGTGTATATATTTAGGATCATTTCTAGTTATTTGCAAACAACTTGGTTTTAATTACTTTTATTTTCCTCCTCCTATCCCTAACCCTAGCTAACCAAAAAAGAGGGGATGAGGATAGAAAAGACAAAAAGAAACTGCATGAATATAAATATGAAATTCAAAGTGCTTTATTAGTCAAATATATTAAGCTTTAGCATAAAATATTGATCATATATTGCATGTGTACTTAACAAAGGAAGTATAGCCAACGCAAGGCATAAATACACAGTCCGCAAGAAGAAACTCAAGTCAAAAAGTGTTATGCTTTGCAGTTTTTAAATCAATGAATTATTAAGGTTCTAGCTAGGAAAAATTAAATAAGTTAGGTTTAAATCTTATATAATTGGTATATTAATTACAGGAAAATCATTGTTACCTAGCAAAGACCTCGAATGGTATTTCTTCAGTCCTAGAGACCGGAAGTACCCAAACGGATCAAGGACTAATCGAGCCACCAAAGCCGGATACTGGAAGGCAACGGGAAAGGATCGAAAAGTAAATTCCCAGACCCGTGCTGTGGGGATGAAGAAAACCCTAGTTTACTACAGAGGGAGAGCACCTCATGGTGCAAGAACAGGCTGGGTCATGCACGAGTACCGTCTTGACGAGAGAGAATGCGATAATATTGCTTCTGGCTTGCAGGTTTGTTCCATTTCGATTCACATATATATTCTTGTTAGTGTAACATTATTTTGGGCATGAATAAATGACATGTCATTTAACTAAAATTAACCATCTTGATATATTTTTCCAGGATGCATATGCACTTTGTCGCATATTCAAGAAGAGCACGAACATCATTCCCAAGATCAGTGAGCGATATGTTAACGTTACGAGTAATCAAATGTGCAGTGATCATTCCTCGAGCTTAGAACTATATTCCGAGGGAAGATGCGAAGATTTGGAGAGCTCCAACTATCCATTTCCACTAGAGAGCTCATCTCACAATGGATATGGTCCTATGTCACATGATAATAACAATTCAGCTGCAAGGGACCAAGAATGGAACCAATACATATCAGATGAGCCATTCAGCTTCAAAGCTCCAACCCTACCCAATTTTGGAACCATGACATATCCTCCATCCAGGGTACGTACAACTTTGAGCTTTTAGTTGAGTCAGTTCTCTAACAGATTTAACAGTTTATTTATCCATACATTTCTTTGGTTGGTAGGTTGACATTGCCTTACAGTGTGCAAGGTTGCAGCATAGGCTCTCACTGCCCCCATTAATGGTGGAAGATTTCCCTCAAGGACTCGGATCAGGGCTCAACTCATCACCCGGGAACGCGAACGAGACAGATATTTTGCAGGAAATTCTGTCAGTTGCTCATGCTTCCCAGGAACTGATAAACCAATCCAACACTATTGCACCTGACACATGGGGTGGAAGTTATGGTCCAGCTGATGATTTCACCTTCGCGGCGGCTTCCGGGAGACCAACTCATTCTAATAACATGATTAATGATCCCTCTACTCATGATCATCCAATGAGGTACATTAGTGACAAATCTTGGGGAGAACAAAATGGAAGGAGGTCAATAGAGATCAGAGACTTTGATCATTATGGGATAAAAAATGAGAGGATGGTAGAGAACTTGAGATGGGTTGGCATGTCAGATAAAGATCTAGACAAGGTATATTATATACATCCAAATATTGTTTTTTTTCTTTCTTTTAGATGGTATTTTTTTGGTCCCATTTGACTTCATTTTCTATAAACCTTGCAGATTTTTGTGGAAGAACAGAAGATTGTACCAATAGAAAACATTTCAAGCTTCCAGCAGAGAAGATCAGATGAGTATGACCAAGTTCAAGGTAGATGCAATACTAATACTATAACTAGTACTCATTATATTTACATAATCTTGAAGTTGTTAATCATAAAACTTTATATTTTGCAGATGATCATAACAATAACGACTTCAACAACGATGAGATGAATGATTTCTCACTCGCATTCATCAACAATGAAGAGCATGAAAACTTCTTGGATGACGGGGTGATGGAAGGGTTCTCAAATAGCCCGAGCTTCGAGGTTGTGGAGGAAATCAAGGTTAGCCATGGCATGTTCATCTCCACCCGCCAGGTCGCGGACACATTCTTCCACCAAACAGTGCCTTCACACACTGTCAAGGTCCATCTCAACCCCATCTTGCCCAACAGCTTTGTGGTGGAGAGGGCAGATTCAAGCACAAATAGGGTCAACAAGAATTTCAAAAGAATGTCATCATCTTCATCAAAGCCCGTGTTGCCTTGGAAGAGCATAGCAAACACCATCTTCCACATAATTGCACTAATGCTCATGCATTGCAACATGTACATTGGGGAGTACATGGAAGATCATGTTAGCAAGTTGATCATGGATGATGCTGATCATGATTGTGATGGTGAAAATGGTGATTTGTCCGGGAAAGGCGGGGCGGGAAAGGGAAGGATCAAGTGGAGTGAGAAGCAAGAAAAGGTTTTATCGAGTGCGATGTTTATGAAGAAGATGGGGATTTTTCTCACTACTGCTTTGGCTCTTTGTTTCATTGGAGCTAACCATATGGTCACACCTTGAATATTTCTCTTGTTTTTCTACTTGTATCTTAACTTATTACTTTGCTAATGATGTTATTTTGTTAATCAAATTCTTATATAATTAGATGATGTTCTAACTCTAGATGTTAAATGGGAATTGGGCAAAAAACTGACCCCTTCTCTCTAACTTGGAGTTTATATACACTTTTCAATTGTATTATTTTTTCTATAAGTGATATACTTGTACCTTAATACATCTACTATGATTAAAAAATATTTGATTCTCTATCAGATAGATGCAAGAAAATTTCATATTCCTGAGCTTTCAACCATGAAGTTTCAATTTTTAATTCTTATCTTATTTTTAAAATTAAAATATGGAAAAAATAAAACAAATTCCATTGTCGTCCAGCGGTTAGGATATCTGGCTTTCACCCAGGAGACCCGGGTTCGATTCCCGGCAATGGAACTTCTTTTTCAATTTTGTTGGACTGCATTTTGGGCCTTGTTCTTTACAATTAAGCCCACATTGCTTACATTTTATGCTCAGGCCCATTTATTAAACATATGATCTTTTATTTATTTATTCTTTTTCTGCTAAACATTCTCAAAATCAGATATGCTCAGTTTTTTTTTTTTCAAACGGTTTAGATTATTATTTCCTCTAGTTTAATTTGAATGATCTATATAACAACCTCAAAGAATTATAATCATCTTATATTTGAAACATTGTTGGTAATTTATGTAATTTCACATACCAAGGCACTACAGAAAACACTATCACATCTATCCAGAGCCAGAGGACAACAATAATGTCAAAAACCATGCATGTAGTTTTAATCTCAGATGACCCTATCTTGATTCCTAATAAAAATATAATTTACAAAGATGAACATAGATAATGTAAAGAAGCTGATACTAGAATGAATCAAACACTGCTATTATTTCTAACTTGAACATATTAATAACTTTGGCGCTCTAAGTATGATGTTCCGAACAAAAATGAGATAAGCCTGGCCCTAATCAGAATGTTCGATGGTAAAATAAAACTGTTTATTCATCGAGGGCACAGCGGTAGACATATGAAAATGTCACAATGAGTATGAGATCCTAAATAGAAAGTCCTGATGCGCTCCTGTTCCAAGACAAGTAGGATGGATCCCCCAAAGGCCTGCAATAAGAAAGTAAAGAAAACGTCTCAACGACCAAAAAACACACACCCGTAATGCAGAAATATAGAGAGGAATTACATAATGGGTACTTTTCAAAGCAACCTATGATTACTATAGCTACATGACGGTCGCATTTTGTCATCCTCCAAAATCCCTTGCACTTATAACAACGAACATCAGAACTTAATAATATATGATACTCTAAATGAAAGGATAAATAAAAAGATGCAATCATAAATTTGAAACTAGGATAGAGTATCTAAAATTTATTCTTAGTCAAGTATACTATCCTTAAATTGGGGAGAAAGGAAGTTTTAGATCTGTTGTCGACACTGAAAATGGAAAACTGAAGAGTATAGCTCACCTTGGCTTGACCAAATAAACTAGTACGAAACTTATAGCCAAGAACAAACACACGCCACCAACAGTAAGGAATGCAATGCCCAGGAAATCATTTTTTCCACCAATCCAACTTGTAGTGGAAAGAACCAGTGTCTTTTTGCCCCCAAAACTGAAGGTGTTGTAATTGTTTTGTATGACAACTTTTATTTCCTGATTAGCATCTAGGTCTTCTTCTATCTTCCCATACAGTTTTCTGAAAGTTGGCAGGGCCGCTGTACGCATCCAAACAATAAGATCCTCTTGTTCACTCAACTGTTACAAGATGCATAACCAACAAAGAGTTTATCAAGCAAAAAGAAGCAAATTGCATGACGCAGAATAATAAATCAAAAGGCAACCTGAAGATCAGTGAGCTAGAACAGACCAAATAAGTTGACATACTTACAGGTATACTCTCATTGAGTTTTGCACCGCCAATCAGTGATCCATTCTGGAAATTTTTTGGATAGACATCTGACCCAAATTTATGATCTCGATCACTTTTCCATGATATGTCCTTTTTGCTGACCTCTAGCACCCTGTCTTCTACAGAAAAAGCATACGTGTCATTGAACAAACTCCATGCAATGAGGCCACAAGGAACAATGGGTTCATCATTTGCATAATCTTCAGGATTACAGTCCGAAACGTCGTTCTCGCTTGCATGTGTCCGCAATTGTTCATCATTTCTGCTTTTCACGTATCTGCAAGACGTGTTCCACATGCAAAGTCAACAAAAAGGTACAGAATATTTTCAATATGCCAAGCACAATAATATGAAAACATGATGGTTTAATAGTTGCAAGAAAGGTATAGCCAAAGTCATTGTCCAATTTGTTGAACAATAGAATAAAGTTATAGAGACTTGTCAAACAGATTGTTGGTAATAGGAATCACCGAATGACTTACAAAAATATTTTGCAGAAATGACTTCCATAGTAACCAAAGATGATATATTTCCATATAATTTTTTTTTGAACATATTTCCATATCATTTAAATTCCTCATAATAGATTAAATATAATATAATTTCATATTGTCCTGATATTGAGCATGGATGGAGAAGAGAGCAAAATTAAATGAGTTTAATCTATATCAGATGAACAAGTCAATTATGGTAAACAAAATCTACAAACAGGAACATAAACTTACCGGCGATGATTCTGGTAGAAGTTATCAAGCTGGTAATAGATATAAACAGGGCCTTTCATTTGCTTTGGAACCTGTGAAGTATTCAGTCTATGAACCTCAGCTGAAGTACATGTTACTTATAGAGCAGAACAACATAACATTCAAAAGAAAACTAGCACAAGTATAGTTTTAAGTACTGTACAGATCAGACTAACCTGAAGTGTCCTGACGCAAGTCTTGTTTGTTTTGCTGTTTTGAATATATGCAAGCTTATCTTCTACAGGGATGCATACTGAATCATATTCATATCTTATTTCGACCACCTGTACATCAACACAAGCAAAAAGTCATGTTCAATATCAGCTAGTTTTAAACATCGTAACTAGAATTACTAAAATGATCTTTTTTTACACAGAATTACTAAAATGACTAATTATATACATTCTCTGATGCAAACAAGGAAGCAAGGCCAATTGGGATGAAGACAGCGCCAACACATATAAATGCAGCAATGACCTGAAATCAAAGCAAATAGGGATGGGGTTGGATCATCAGGACACTTAAAGCATAGATTTCTGTGTATCATAAAAAAACATTAATCAAGTAAAAACTTAACAAGAAACACCATCATCCATACCCATCCTGGTGTTAGAATTGGCTTGCAAGCAGGAAGTTCTTGCTGTGAAAACCTGGAGTCTGCCATCAAATAATGAAAAAAAAGGGTGTAACTTCAGGGTGGGAAATCTACTTTTAGAATGGATGAAAATAAATACAAGAAGACGCACACAATAATAATACTAGTTTATGTTGCAATTATTATGATTATTATTTTGCCGTTGTTATTAACATTACTCTAATACTCTCCAGCTAAACCAAAAGCCTTAAAAGGGTAACAATGTAACATGATACAAGATTCAACCTCACATGAAAATTCTATCAATCTTGCAGGGAACCCTTGGTTACGACTTGTCATGATTCCACAATTGATGCCTCCTCAACTACAAATTTCTTTATCAAATTCAAGTTCATTGCCCCTCTGACATCTAGGAGAAGGGAAAACATCGGTACAACACATTCTTACTGGCAGATAAATTTCTTTAAGAAATTGAACCGAGCATTATTCCATTTACGAAGGAACACTCTAAAGCATTTTCGTATTTTATAACAATAGAACTACAAAGTAAGCATGGACACAAAACATGAATCCAGCAATATAATAGTATGATCTCAATCATCGTCACATCTCTTATGCCCGACAGAAGAAATAACATAGGCTTCAAACGGAAAGCAACAGCAAGTGAGCAACTTAGTAAAGATCTATAGATGCATACATGAGCTAGTCCTTCCAAAATATAAACTAATTTAGCATTCCAAATCCGCAAATCCAATCTCAATGCCGCAAAATGTATGTGTAAACAATGCCAGAACCGGAGACCAACCCAAAATGACATAACCATTACAACAAAAATGAATCAATTACATTACTGTGGGTTCCAATTCTGAAACCCAAAAATAAGGCCAAAATCAGAATAATCACACATACAACAGAAGATGCCGTTTCAGAAGCTATCGATTCTAGAAGAAACGAGCCAAAAAAGAAAAAGCGAAGAAGACAGACATTTAGGTCTCCTGGAATTCCTCTTAGCAGGAGTAGAAGAAGACGCATCGGAGGTGGTGGCACCGGAGCTTGTTCCTCCCTTCACATTCATCACGTCCCTCACTTTCTCTGTCGATCACTCTCTCCACTTTCGCTAATTGTTATTGTCCGTTTTAACTTTATTTTATTTTAAAAATATATATTGGGGGGCCCAGATGAAAACCGGTTGAAAGGTAGTTATGTTTTTACATTCGGCTTGGATCCACCTAACAGGCCAATTTCATGCCTACTAGTAGTAGTAGTGGTCAACCACATGGATTCAGGATTTGATTGATTGGTGAATCTCAATACATCACCAATATTTTATTGCTCCAACATTTGTAAATGGTACAAATTGTAATTTTATTACACAATTACACAAATTGAGTTACATTAGCGAATACATTACACTTCTCTTTTATTCCACCATTGTTGACTAGCATTTGAACCAAACTCCAGCTTGCCTTGAACTTGTACAATCTTCAAGCTCCAAACAACCTAAAAAGTTCAACTGGTATTGAGTTTTAAGTAATTTGTTCCATAATGCTATATTGAAATTTTGTCAAATCCTACCTCTGTAGCCGAGACTGTGAGCGCCTGGTACTGTAACACACAACAAATATGTAAATAATTTAGCTTCATCAATGCATTTTTTCTATAATTACATGATTGACTAAGGTTCACAGCTATTAGACCTCTGTGTGGGCTGTGGTTTCATGGATGGCTTTGCAACTGGTTTTGGAGCTTCATCTTTCATGATGGGCACATTCTTCACCTGTAACAATGTCATATATATAAATATCAGACACTGCAGATACAGGTAAGCAATATATATGTGAATGTGATCAAAGCATACCAAGTTCCGGAAAATAAGGTTGAAGAACATTTGTATGTATCTTTGCTTTGCTTGTTTCTGGTCCTTGTTCAACTGTCTCCAAAAGCTATAGACACACCCCATATTCAACACCTTGTTTGCATATATCTTCCATGTGTAGCTACAGCCAATATACAGAAAATATTATGTAAATATGTAATGCAACTATGGATTGTTAGGAGGATATATGATGAAACTACATACCATTCATTTATCCTCTTTAAGCCCTCCACTGAGAATGTGTTCCAATATTCAGGATCCACCTTGCACTTGTCGAAGAAATCAGCAATCTTGTTGCTTGCCTCGTCTCCATTGTTTGGATCAATGTGGAAGCCTGATACACCATCTACTATAATTTCTGCTGGACCTCCTTGGTTGGTTGCAAATGTGGGTAGTCCACAGTTCATTGCTTCAATGACTGTAAGGCCAAATGCTTCGTACAACGCAGGTTGCACGAAAGCTCCTTTAGTATCAGCAATGCAGCGGTATAGCTCTCCATTTCTGTGCCTGTCGGTTTGTGCTGCTATCCATCTGATCTGACCCTTGAGCTGATACTTTTCGATCAACGCGTGCATCTTTCTTATCTCAGCCATTTCCTCTCTATCTTTTGATTTGGTAGGATCAAAGAACCCTCCAACAATCACCAAATTAACCAAGTTTCTCAATCTTTTGTTCTTGCCATACCACTCAGTCAATCCTGTAATGTTCTTCACTGTATCGAGCCTTGCCATAGAGAATATGATGGGTTTCTTCTTGTCAGCCAGGAAGCCACTATTTTCAAGGAATGGCAATTGTTAGATATGTTAGCAGCATAAAGTGCATGGTTTTGAAGTTCCAACTCTTAAGGACTTACATGTGTTCATCATTATCCACTTTACTATACAGCAGTTCTTCGATGTCCGGATAGAATGATGAGAGCCTCTTTTGTGTCTCTGTGAAGGGAAAATACACAGTTTGGTCTGCCCCGGGAGCCGCAATGTTGAATTTGGGATCAAAGACATTGATGCCTGAAACAACTCTACAGAGTCCTGGAAGAGTAAATGCGGCATGACTCTCATATTGTCCAGGCCTGTCTTTGCTGGATTCAAGAAAGTGTGAACTCAAGATATATATAAAAAGAACTTGTGCATGTAGTGGATAAACAAAAACAAGCTGTTAATGTGGAGTATTTTCTTACCTTCCTGCAATTTCCTGGTATGTGCTTGCTATGACAAAATCAGTTGCATTCATCGATATAGTATCAGCTGTGAATTGACAAGAGAAATGATACTTTGGGTCTAGCTCCTTCCATTTGATGTCTGAATCTTCGTATTTAGTCTTTTCCAAAGCATGTGCAATTGTTCCCTGCATATGGATAAGTTGATTAAGCATTGGATGCCAGAAAATTCATGTCAAATCTGCTTACATTTGATGAGTGATCAAATTAAGATACCTGAGTTATTCCTAATTTACTAGCCATGAGAGATGCTACCAAGTTTCCATCAGTATAGTTTCCAATAATAAGATCTGGTTTTCCTTCCATGAGGTCTATGATCTTGGCTGTGGCATCCTATAGTGACATCAAGAAGACAGATCAAAAGGTTAAAAACTCGAGAATGTAATGCTTGTAATCAGTGAAAGGTGTTGTAGGTGATACATGCCTGAGTGAACTTTTCAAGATAGGGATAAATGTCGAAACGCGAAACCCACTGGCGGAGGATCCCATTTTCTGTCCTGAATGGCACGCGAAGGATATTCGAGTGCTTGGTGCCAATAATAGGCTCCATCTCTTGGTTGCACTTAGTTCCCTTAGCATCGGGTATGAGTCGTGTGACCTGTTATAGTCAACTATAAGTTACATAACACCATCTACCTGAACAAAAACAAATCTTTGCTGAATCTGACAACTTACCACAAGAATCTGAGGTTTCACATTCAGTCCTTGTTGCTTGATTCTCAAGAGCAATTCTTCCTCCATTGCTCTTACTTGATCCAAAATGTAAACCACCTGTTTAATGAAAAAAGTAGGGAAGAATGTTAATATTTTTTGTTTGTTTTTGCTGATGTAACACATGAAAACTATGCCTTTGCTTAGAGTTAGTTTGGCATTTATACTTGTCCTCCGGTGTCTGGTAAGCCGAGCACATCAGCTTGGCCAAAGTAGCCATGAGGAGAGAAAATTACAACATTGAATATTGTTGGAAGCCTGCTAAAAAATCTCTCCATATTAACATGATCCGGCGCTTGGAGAACTTCTGAGAGTGATCTTGCTGTCTCCTTAACCCTTCCCGCGGTATCACCCCAACCCTTCTCAAAGCCCCACTCCTTGAACCTGACATGGATTTGGTGTCAGGATCAAAGGTTGAAGGAAATGTAAAGGTTTCTCAAGCAATATCAGAAAAAGATAAGTAAATTCACTACCTGAGCTCAAAGTTGCTAAAAGGAGTGTCTTTGGGAAGTGCTGAGAGGTAAACATCAGCTACTATTAGTGCCATCTGAAGCTTGGCAGGGGTGTTGAGGGTATCATTGAGCATAAGTTTCTGCATATTACACAAAAAGGATTAGAAACCATGATGTATTTTCTGCATGATATTGGCTTATTTGCATCAAGTTTTCACATACTTCTCCTTGATGGCTCATTGATAGCAAGTAATCCACAAGAGGCTGTGCCCTTTGCAAGCTATCACCTAGCTTTGAAGTCATGAACTTTGAAACATATTCAACTCCATTTCCTATTGAAGTTGATAGGGTGAGGTGTGGCAGTGGGGAATCATAAGCTCCAAAATCTACTTCCAATGCATTTTCATCCTTAGCCCTGCAATAATCAGATTCATTATAGCAAAAGGAACTTATGAAAAAAGTTTTTGGAGCTACATTACAAGAAGAGTACTACATACCAGCTCTCATCATATATCATTTCTTTGAATTTCAAGAACTCTGTGACAGTAATGCCCTCAACTGAAAGATCTTCAGAGTTGACCTTCACAAACTCCCAGAACCCAGGATTCGGCCTTATGGCGAAAGCTACGTAAGGCGGGACAACAACAGCTTCCTGCAAATTTCATGTAAAAATAGCATCAGCAAAGTATGCAATTGTAACTTTCTGGTCATTTTTATCAGCTAAAGCCTAAAGTGGCAAACAAGCAAGACAAATGTGAACCTGGGTGGAGCACAAGATGTAACCAAGCATGCCCTCCAAGACTTGTGTCCTCTCCACCTTGTCTTCTATCACTTTCTCCATTTCACCCATCAAATGATGAAGTTTCATAATCCTCCTTCCATTCTCAACGTACCTCGCGAAGCACCTCTTCATGTGGTACCGGCTCTGCCTCAGGGCCTCTGGCATGGTATCAGCTATGGACTCAGACCTCATCAAGTTGGTGGGTGTAGAAGCCATGAAGTAGACCAGAAAATAAAAAAGTTGCAAGAGAACTCAAAAGATAATGAATCTTTTGATAAGAGAGAGCAGTTTGGTTTCTAAGCCCAAGAGGTTCAACATTTATAGAACTTTGGGTATTGCCATTTCGACACATATGGGCAATAGCCTAATTGTTAATCTTGGTAGGTTGCTTTCATCAAGATTTTGGAATTGTGAGGCTGGAAAGAGGAGAATGCAAGACAGAGACAAAGAACATTTCTTAAAAGTGATAAGAGAAGGTAAAGAAAAGAATTTGGTATGGGAGATTCCTGGTTGGAAGCAAAGGCTAAATGTGGTTTGATTGCTGGTTATAGTATATAATTCCTTTCTTCTTTCCATTTCTTATTCTGGTATATTATATTTTATATGAGATTGCATATGCACAGAATAAAATTGTAATGGAAAAGCTGCCATGCACACCCATCTTCTTGGCAATGTCCCTGTCTCTTTGCTTTCCTGCTCATTCAAATTTTTCATTTTTTTGCTCATCTTTCCCTAGCAATATTGTTAGAAGTTTTTTCTGTTAATAACCAATATATCAATATGCTTTTGGCACACAATTCATGCTCCATTTGTTTTAAACGCTACCAATAATGGTATAATTGATGCCAAATCACCCTATCACATGCACCCTTTCGGCCACCCAAAAATGATATTTGTTACACAACCGATGACACAATCGATGAATGATATGGTGATAAATATCACTTGGTGAAATAAGTTTCTCATCGCACTTGCGGCAAAATACAAGACTTGTTTTGTTGATTAATCCATAGAAAAACTCGATGTTAAATTCTTGAAACTTTCAAGCTTGGATGTAGAGAACACACTTGCTAAATCCTTGTTGTGTCTAGTGTCTACAACCTGAAGCAGTCAAGCGTGCTACTATGGCAAGAAAGGATGTCGATCTCCACCTATGTCTCTAGAGTCGCTCATGATTATGATTATGATTTTGAATAATATATGTGAAATGATCATTTTTATTAATGTTCAACTTATTTTGACAAAATAATCTATTCAAATTAACGTATACTATTCACTTAATTAGATTAATTATAAATTACAAATCAACTCAAATTAATTATAATATTATTATTAATTTTAGTTTAGTTCGTTTGGTTGTATAAGGGTAATAGTAGTTTAAGTTTCTTTTGTTGGATTACCAGTATTTTAGTTTGGATTGTTTTATTTCTTGTTGTATTAGTTTGGTTTGGTGTAGTTGCTGCTAGCTTAGTTTGTTTTCCTGTTTTAGTTGATTGGTTTAGTGGTAGTTTAATCACCAAATTGATGATGGGCTGTGTCTCGAAATTTAAGGGGTCAGGAAGGCCAGGGAAGGGTGGTTTTCTACCATGACTCTGTCTTGGGTCTGGTCTCAGTCTTGGATGTACGGGGTTTCTTGTATGTACCAAGACATTTGAGCATATTTTAATAATATAAGGTGTTTC
>JAYMSZ010001375.1:0-14555 GCA_036897665.1 Pelargonium citronellum | reverse complement strand
GGAGCGACCCGTCCGGATCCATAATTTTAAATGAGGTGTCACCACCTTATTAGTTTGGCTGATATAACTTTATAACAGTTAACTGATACACATTTTACTCTAAAATAAAATTACAAGTTACATGCATTGCATATGACGAGAAAAAGACATTTCTCTTTTCCGTTAATAGGGGTAATTCAATAGACACAACGTTCTAGGCATGTATGTGTAATAAGTGCTAATTACATAAGGTGACGTGCAATTATCTCATATATGTTTCGAAAGTTTCTTATTGGGCCGAAACCTGCTTATTGGGCCCAATTAGCATCACTGAGTCGAGAGTGAGTGACTCGTCGTCTTCGATTCGATGGCACATGGATGAAGCTGGGATCGGCCTGAAAGAGAGCAAAATGGCGGTTAGGGTTCTAGCTTCGTCTACAATGGCGCTCTGCAAATCTCTGAAGCACCATCAGCTCAAGAATCTTTCGATTAATCGTATAATCTTCACGCCTTGGTTTCGCAAATCGCTTCTTCGTCAACTCAGGTATTGCCTTGAGCTTCGATTCTCGAGCTCCGCTTTCATCTCCAATAAGTTTCATCATTTGCTGCTAAAATTGAGCTTTTAATGATCGATTCAAGCTGTTTTTGTGTTCAATCGAACTGAAACTAATCAAGTTTCCGCCATATTGATTATTGAGTGTGTGTAATGTAGAATTGTAGACCATAAATTTACTAAAATTCTCCAATATGGCGCTTGTTTGGGTGCTTTTTGTGTATTTTGTTACAAATTTTACCAGTTTTGTGGATTTAGAATCGTTTCTGTGAGCTTGAGCTGATGGTGCAGTAGTTTTTGGGATGTTTCAGGCAGGATTTTTGGTCAGCAAAGTGATTTTGGGACATTATATGGTGTGGGAAGGATAGAGGGGAAGAGATTGATTCATTTGGGTCCGGTAGTGAACGAGGTTGACGAAAGTGTGGAACGGCCGATGCGTTCGAGAAATGGAGCAACTGGTGGTGTTGATGGTGAAAAGAAGTGGAAAAAGCCGAAGGGAAAAGCATTGGTGAAATGGTTAAAGAACTTCAGGTGGAAGAAGAGTAACGAGTTGCAAAGGATGACCGCTGAAGAGAAAATTCTTTACAAATTGAAGAAGGTAGTGTTTCTGTTTTCTTTCTAGATATATTGGTCTTTGTCTGTTTAGGTTGGCCTATTATATCAAGTTTCTTTGGAAACGCACTAAGGTTTTTGAATTTAAACAACAACAATGATGTTTCGGCTGTGCCCATCTAAACTGTGGAAGCGGGGGCTGATGTGCGAGTGTTTGCTGAATGTGTAAACAGTGATACTAAATTGATAAGTCCACATTAGCTGCTACAATACACGCATGCAGATAAAAAAATTCCTGTTGCCGTTTTATATAATTCTTCCAAAATCTGTATTGGGTTAGGTTGAATGTGTCGTTCAGGATATTTATGCTAATTGCTAGGGTACAGTTTTTGAACTGGTTTCGAAGGGTTTAGTAGAAGTCATTCTGGTACTCAAGCAAGTTGTGACTGGAATATTCACTTATAGATAAAACTGAGAAAGCTAAGTTCGCCTGAGGCTATATTTCCTGATTTCAATTCATCTATGTGCATTACATGGAAAGCACCCTCTTTGGACTCCTGAACTTTGGGTGCAAATGAGAGGTTGAACCTTTCTCTATAATCATCGAAGTGGCTTGAATTGGAAAATAAATTTAGTTCATGAATATGGTATAGAATCAAGAGTTTTTTCTATAATCACATTTCATTACACGATGCTGGAAGCTAGAAAGACAGTTGCTTATTTTCAACCAGTGTTTAATTTTCCTCTGTTCAGTTCTATCCATTTAAGATCATTTATTTTTACAGGCTCGGAACAAAGAAGAGAGGCTTATTGCAGCTCTTAAAAAGATTGAACCTGCCTACACATCAGAGGTAACCCACGATCCAGAGATATTAACTCCAGAAGAGCGCCACTACTTTTTGAAGATGGGGTTGAAGTGCAAGAATTACGTTCCTGTCGGAACACGGGGAATCTACCAGGGCGTGATCTTGAATATGCACTTGCATTGGAAGAAACATCAGACTCTACTAGTTATTGTCAAGACATTCACTCCCGATGAAGTCAAGGAGATTGCTTCCGAGCTCGCAAGGTTGACAGGAGGAATTGTGCTTGACATTCTTGAAGAGAAAACTATAATTATGTACAGAGGAAAAAACTATTCCCAGCCACCAACGGAGATAATGTCGCCGAGAGTCACTCTTGGTAGGAAAAAGGTTCTTCTCTCATCCCTTTCCTCAATTCTCAATGCATGTCGATGAGAATTCAGTATAATAAACATACTAGTTCTGTTTTTGAATAATTTTCTTTTTAGAATAAAAACATTGTTTCATTATAAATATGCATCATACTTTCCAGTAATATCCTTTTTATTATTCCCAAGTAAGTTAATGAATTCTAATAATTTATTTTTTCAACAAGTAAAAGAGAGGACTAATTAGGAGCGAGAGAGTTTTAATGAGAGTATACAAACAATTAAATAAGGTTAGTTGAGTCATTTCACATCATCGCTTAATCTCTGTGAATAACCTTAAAATGACACTTATTCATGAACAGATGTACTGTAGTATACTTTTATATTGCAATTTGTCTGGCACGGACTGTTACAAATAATTGTGAAATGAAACAATTCAGTTTGTTTCTTATGTCTGTTCCTGCGTACGAAATGGGTGTCTTTAAAAAGATTTCTTTGGCTTATTAAAAGTTTGAAACTGTGCTCTTTCTACACAGGCTTTGGATAAATCGAAATGCATAGATCGCTTGAAAAATGTTAGGAAATATATTCCGAGACTTGAGCAGGAGCTTGCGTTGCTTCAAGAACAGGCTAAAAGAGAATTCGAAACCAGTAAAGAAAACCAAAGAACTGCCAAAATGGGTGCAGTGGACTTCAAGGATATTTCTAACTCGCAATTGGAGAGATCATGTAAAGTCCAAGAAGTTGTCGGTAGAAATCAGGAATGCCTGGAGGATGATGAAATGGTGGAATTGGGAATGACATCAGATTCTGAGGATTTATCAGATTTTGAGACCGATTCTGAAGCAGAGCCTGAAGAAGAGGCTGAACAGCCTCTATATATGCACATCTTCGACAAGTTCCCCACAAAAACTGATGACAAAACGGAAGATTTTGAAGAGCACCCGTGCCAAATGCCCTCAGATGAAATAAACGCCGAATCACTTGGAACAGATGATGACTCGCCAAAATTTGATGAAGTTGATATGATGTTTCTACGAGCTGCCTCGCTTTTGAAGCGGAAGAGAAGGTAAGAGCAGTAAAATTATGCAGATATTATCTACATATAAGTGAGTTGTTCGCCTTTTGCATCTGAACATTTAATCTTTTGTGATATTCTTTGGTTCTGAATTTCTCAGCAATCTGTTTGGAGAAGTTAAGATCAGTTTGGCATTCTGTGCATCAGCATGTGTGTTATTTAGTATGCATACTTGAATGTGTTGTTATTGTGTATGTGTGTGTAGGGTCTGATAACTGCTGACATTTTTCCTCTTCAAATGTTGATGCTTAAAAGTTGTTGGCAAAAAAAAAAGGTCTGACAATGGAGATATTAGATAATAATGAATCTAAGTCAAATAGCTTAGTGTAAGTAAGCTAAACTAGTTAGATGATGTCACCACATTAAATTTCACTTAAACTGGAGCCCCGTTGGATCCAGTTTATTTCATTTATGTGCCATAGAATTATTAGTGACTATTATTAACCCCTATTCTCTGCCGATTGGATTTAATTTATTTCAATGATGTCATCAACTTATTGGTGGGTTACTCTAAGACAAATTAATTTTGGCTTACTATATATATGCGATTGAAATTTTAACGAAATGTCGTGATATCATTGGTTTTGCTTAGCCTAAGCAAAAAATATTAGGACTTAGATTCCTTATTCTCTTTGTATATACACATAAAAAGGATAAATCTCATATTTTGCAATCTAAATAAATTTGACGTGCCTGAAAATTACCTAATTAAATTATTAGCCTGTGAAGTCCTGAAACAACAAATCAACTCAAGAACAGCCTACTCGAATAAGAGGACCTACCATGTGAGGGTGCCTACCCTAGAATCCATCACCGCCTGAAAGAAATGGTAGGAATGGTTTAGGAATTGAAAGGTTGCTTGGTTGCTAACTTGACCGAGGCTAAGGGTGGGGTTCTGTTACGATCTAAAATAGAAAAGTTAGGACTTGGAAGATTATGGGCTGAAAATCGACATTCTATGTGAGTTGTAACATTGTCTGTGCTACAAGGGTTGAGAATAGGAAAAGAGCAATTGGTATAGAGAATTCATAAACAAGAACAACAAGCATCAACTTCTCTCATGGACACCATTATGGCGTGCATCATGAAGGGCACATAAATCCCGAGCGCAAGAAACACAACAGCAATGAGCGTTCCGGCTGCCTGGAATGCGTACTCGCTCCCGCAAGAAAGCCTCCCGACCTTGATTTGAATCACCTCGACGATCGAGGTGGTCAAGAACACATATCCCATTATTGATCCCCAAGCCGCCATCATCAGCATGAATCCTCTTAAGATCTTGAGCTTAAAGTCTCTGAAGTCCTTATTCCTGTATATTTTGAGGTGGACCTTGAGTGTCTTGGCCACTAAACTCGACATCATGAAACATGCAAAGGACAAGACTTCAAACACAATCAGCTTCTTTCCTATTGTACTGTCTGCCCGGCACTCGATTCTATCCTCCAGGCTGCCCTGGCCGGGCTGAGCTATGGAGAGTCCCACGAACACGGCTTTGATGAAGAGTGAGTTCACATTGACAAGATCATCCAGCACCTTGTGGTGAATATATATTGATTCAAGAACTTTTTGCTCTTCAACTTCGTCCTCAGTGTCCCTGAAATGTAAAGATGTATTATACCAAGGTTAGTCATTTTCTTTTGTCTTAAAAGATGAATTGAGGTAGCGTTTGGATTAGAATTTTTATTCAACAATGGGAATGAAATTCGCATTTTTCATGTTTGAATGATGGCTTTTGGCCATTCCCATGAAACACATTTTCATTCCAAAAACTTTAATCCAAACGCTACATGAGCTCAAGTGGAGAGAGAGACTTGACTAGACGTAGTCGTTGTTCTTCCAGTTGATTTTCCAAATCTCTGAAGAGATGGAAGAAAAAAGCAATTAGATATAGTTTTGAAACAAATTAGGAGTGAACACAAGAGGTATTTTGAGGAATTGAACCTGACAAAGTGTTGTGGTTCTTGATATTGTTGTTGTTGTTGCTGTTGCTGTTGTTGTTGTAGTAGTAGTAGTGGTGGTAGTGGTGCTGATTGTGGTTTTCTCTGGTGACTTTGTGACTCTACACGTTGTATCTCTGTTTGTTGTTGTGTTGATGGTACAAGCTGCTGTATTTCTGGTTGTTGTAGTGATGGTGATGGTAATGGTAATGGCGATGCTCGATGTTGTATATCTGTTGATGGTGGTGGTGGTGGTGGTAATGATAATAGATTTTTCTGGTGACTTTGGTCCACTTGAATCTGTTGAGGTGATGGTAATGGTAACAGCGATGCTTGATGTTGCTTTTGTATTTTCGGTTCTTTTTGTGGTGATGATGGTGTTGCCGGTAATGGGGATTGTTTTTTCCTGTGAATTTGGCCCTCTTGATGCTGTTCTTGTATTTCTGGTGGTTCTTGTGGCAATGGTGACGATGAGGAGGATGCTTTTTTTTGGCAACTTTGCTCTTGATGTTGCTGTTGTATTGTCGATTGCTTTTGTGATGATCGCGGTGGAGATGGTGATGCTGTTTTTTTCCGGTAACTTTGCTCATTTTGCTCCTCTTGATGTTCTATTTTTGGCTGTAGGTGACTTTGGTCCTCTTGATGTTGCTGTTGTATTTCTGGTTGTTCTTGTGGTGATGTTGGTAACGGTGATGGCGTTTTCCGGTGACTTTGGTCCTCTGGAGGTAGTATTTCTGGTGGTTCTTGTGGTGGTGATGGTTTTTTCCGGCGACTTTGTTCCTCTTGATCTGTTTGCTCCACTTCCTTAGCAGGAGAAGACTAAAAAAATTGGTGAGTTGCAATATATTTTATGGAAGTACCTATGTAATGTTATGATACTTCTCATGAAATTTTAGGATATAGATATACTATTTCAATAAAATCTCTTGTATTCATGTAAAATTTAGACTCGAACTCTCAGATACCCGTAATTTGGTCCTTGTTTTTATGAGTTCGGGTTTCATATAATAGACACGCAACTGAAACTCATCGAACCCACCTCTCTTTTGAGTCGGGGTTGGATAAGTCTGTTCATCAAACCTAAACTAAAACCTGAATTATCGTATGTTTTCAACCCGAACTTGAAAAACGACTTGAAACTCCAATTGTTAGCTCTAGAATGCAACTACTATCATGATTGAATGGAAATAAGTTATTACCATAATAGAGTGGCCTCTTGTTGAAATCAAAGATACAATACTATTTGACGATACTGATTGTTACAACGCCCTTGTTTTTTCTCATTCGCTATATCCTTCGAAACCAACCCTCAAATTTGAAAATTCTTGAATTTGGAGAACAGAAAACATACCAAACTCATGCAAAAACGAAAAGGAAAAAAGGAATTGAATGTGAAAGTGAATACAAAGAGGAAGTGAGAAAGTGCAAGAAAATGTGAAGAAAACAGAGACATTTTATGTTGGTGTGAAGAGAAACAGAGTCCTCTGTTTTGTTTATGGCCAAAAATAGGTACAAAATTTGGTTCAAACATCATCGAGTCTCTTGGCAACTGACCAACCTCTACTACCAAAAATAGATCATTGACTTTTGTCTCTTCTCTTTGCATTCCAAATCAATATTTAAATAAAATAATAGCAACTTTTTAGGATAAAGTTTAAATTTTTACTATTAAACACATGAAGACGACTTGAACACGAGATAAAAGCATGAAAATTGATTTTGGGTTGAAAATATCTAATTTGATCTCGACCTCTAAACCCTAGAAATCTTCACCAATAGTCCCCACAAGAACAAGCCCCATTTTCGAAGTGATGAAACCTATTTCGATCTCTCAACACAATTTTCCTCCCGGTAATCTTTGCAATGAGCTTGATCATCGAGTGGCAATCATTACAAACCCTCAAATTATTAGCAACTCGTAATGTAGTACGAGGCTTGGTTGAGATTAGTCCATAGCTTATTGCTAGCCTCTCGCTGTGTATAGCTAGAGCCCATTCTTTCTCTCGATCCTCAAGATCGTGTATCACTGTTTTTGTAGCAGGAATGTACCCTTCACGTTTCGCCATTTCCATCATTTCCTCGAGCTTTACGTAGATTTCTTTCCTCTGAGGATGCCTCGTGTCCCCCAAAAGGAACTCGTGAACTTCGTTGTTCACTTCAATGGAGCTACAACCCGGCTCCTTCTTAATCCCAACTTCCCTCATTTTTGCCCTTACCTCCGCGGCCTCTTTCCATCTCTCGGATGAAGCATAAGCATTGGCTAAAAGAACGTAAGTTCCCGAATTTGCATCCCCACAGTCCAATAACATCTTCGCTACCCGTTCTCCCAACTCCACGTTTCCATGGATCTTACAAGCGCTCAACAAAGACCCTAACATGATATGATCAGGCACCATTTCCATTCTTTTGACAAATTCATAAGCCTCTTCGAGATTACCCAAACGACCAAGAAGATCAACCACGCATCCATAGTGCTCAATCTGTGGTTCAATCCCGTAATCTCTAGTCATGGAGTGTAAAATCTCGTATCCCGAATCCAACAAACCTCCATGGCTGCACGCATTCAATACTCCTACAAACGTTACGCTATTTGGCTGAACACCTTCCTTGATCATCGCCTGGAACGTTTCAATAGCCTCAATGCTCTTCCCGTGCATAGCAAGCCCCACTATCATGGAATTATAAGTACTCACATCTCTCTCTTCCATATCCCGGAAAACCCGTTGAGCTTCTTCAATACTACCACACTTCCAATACATATTGATCAAAGCGCCTCCGACGAAAAGGTTAAGCTCAATCTCATATTTCTCAATAAAAGACCGAACCCATCGGCCAAGCTCCAAAGTACCCAACTTAGAGCAAGCAGAGAGCACACAAACAATAGTGAATTCATTAGCTCTCACACCTTCTCTTTGCATCTCCCGAAAAACCTCCAACGCCTTGTTCATTTCACCATTCCGAACCAACCCATCAATCATCGCGGTCCAACAAACCGTATCCTTAATCCCAACCGAATTAAAAACATCAATAGCCTCCTGAACCATCCCATGATGCAAATAACAACTAATCATAACAGTAAAACCAACAAGATCTCGTTCGGGCATTTCATCGAACACCTTGTGTGCATCCCTAAAAACTCCACACTTCCCATAAACCTCCATTAACTTCACCTTCACCAACAGATTCGAGCCCAACCCAAGCTTCAAAACATGTCCATGAACTTGCCTACCCTCTCCCAAACCCATATCCAAGCCACAAGCTTTCAAAACCGAAGTGACAACATATGGGTCAGGCTTGACCGATTCGTTCACCATCTGACCGTACATTCGAATCGCATCAAGATACGATCCAGAGACCACAAACCCATCAATCAGAGCAGTGTAGAGAAACACATTTGGGGATCGAGTGTACCTGAAAATCTCGGTGCCGTATTTTATGGAATTGAAAGCTGAGCAGAGACGAAGAAGCTCGAAGACCACGAAATGGTCTTGAGATTGGCCGATTCTGATGATTTTCGCGTGCAGTGGCTTCAATTGATCGAGGCTCTTGCATTTTCGCAACACGGAGATGGTTTCTCTCCGATCTGATAGTTTCTTGAATCTTCGTGAATCTGGATTTGGCGGGAAAATTGGGTTCGCTCCAACGGCTAAACTGGAGCAGCTCATAATTGGAGTCCGTACGAAACTGTTCTGTAGCTTATGCTTTTTTAAAGCTTTGCCACGTCAAATGGGTCAATGGTTCGTGGGCCATTACTGACTTCGAACTATAATATTAGGTCGAAGCGGGTAAAAAGTAATTAACCGTCCTCTTTTTATGTTGGATCGGGTCATATTCTTTCAACCTTAAATTTAAATTGTCACCTCTGAATAGGTTTAAAAATACACGAAATGACCCGACAGTCGATATGATTCAATGTATTTGATTTACCCGAGCCAATTTTATGAGATGCGAACACACATTTTCGTCCTCAAACAAGTGGGTCAATAAATGAGTTAAACCAGCTCAAAACAAACACGATCCAATAACTGATCGTGTTGGGGCTGGTAAAACACGTGCCATGAGATCGCGTGAGGGTGTTTAGTCATTAAGACTTAAACTACCATAATGCCCTTCCTTCGTTGTATTAGTTTTTATACGACATTGTCTTTTTATTGTTGGTTTGTACTTTAAAATAAAATAAAAATATTTTTATGTTGAAAAATAATATTATTTGAAAATGTTTTTTTTTTGGTTGAAATGATCGATTGTTCCTTGAAAAATTATAGTTTAGAAGGAACAAGTCACTCATTTTGTGCTAACATTCAAACCCTACCCGATGGAGTAATAAAATATCAAATTACATGGACTACAAATGACAAGAGAGAGCTTTTCAATTAGATTTAGGTGATGGAACCGATTTGAAAAAGTATATTGATCATCTGTTTCGAAGAAAGTTATGAAAAATCGCGTCATTAAATTAAAAGTCCATAAAATTCATTCGTAGTTGTCCTGATAATCAATTTTCAAAAGTTAATTTCAATCTAAACGTCTTTTCAGTCTCTATATCATCAACCAACTCAACTACTACATTTACAAATCGAACATCCCATATATTCCATAAGTGAATATCACAAATTCTATATAAGTGATCATCAACTTCACGTTCTGTCAGTGCGGAGAACGGAAAAGTATTCTACCGATCTTTTCACCAACAAGATGGGCAAAAAATTTACAGTTTCTCACCGCATGACACCATTTTTGGTGGACAAGAGAAGTAAAAAACATGACAAAAGCTAAGGTTGTAGAAACACCAGTAATGAGAAACAAACCTCTGAACCTATCAAAGTTGAGAGTAACAAGGTTGTCTTGAGATGATGCAATGGTTGTTGATATGCCATGGTCATGAAACCACAACTCCTCAAGCTTTTTAAGCTCACCTTCCTCTCTTAGTTTTGCAATTGCCCTTGAAAGATCAGGCAGTAATGGTGAACCTTTAGTGAACACCTAAAAAGAAAACAAAAAAATTGAGTCAACTATTCGGAAACGAATATGTGATATATGAGCCAACACGAGTAAAACATGTTTAGATACACGCAGTGGCGCAGCTAGAAGTGGGTTGTAGCAGGCAGCTGTTTTTGTCATCTCTCAAAAACTTCATTAAATATTAGGTTAATGCAGTGGCAGAGCAATGAAATTGATCGAGAGGGAGCACAATTTTTTTTTTTAAAAAAATATTTGATTTGAGAAATTAAATGAATAAATAATAAAAAAATGGGTTGGGTTTTACTAGTATATGTTTGGTTTGGGCTTTACTGGTATAATTTTTCTAATGGGCTGGGCTGACATCTAAAATAGAAATTTTAGCACAATTACCACTGAGCTAAGGAATGTATCTTGAAATTTTCAGATCTCAGTAATATATATTCAGTTCTCAAAGATTGGCATGGGCCGCGGCCCACCACGGCCGCCCCTGTCTCCGCCACTGGGTTAACCTATTCTGCGTGCCAAATAGGTCCAACACAACCACAACTAGAGCTGACAATTTGTGTGTGCGACGTGTTGAAAGTTGACTGTGTGTTGCATGAATAAACATGAACACACAACACGTTCAGTAATCGTGCTGAACAGCTGAGCAGAAACACGAGATGTTTAACAATTGAATTTGCATTCCGAACTCAGTAGTAAAGTAGAGAAGGTTACTCACAAAGGCAAAACCGTTTGTCGCTGACCTCTGACCAACGATGGAATAGTCAACGGAGTACTTGGAAGCGAAGATCCTCAAGTATGGGATCTCATCCATGATAGCAGAGGCACCACCAAAGCATTAGCATAATCTTGAGGAGAAGATCTTGAAGACCAAATATTCATGTTATTTACGGCTCCAACCGCTTGAAAACCTGCATATATTCTTCTTGAATTCAAGTTAATCTGTTGAAAAGTCAACATAGAAGTCAAAGTCGCGGTGTAACTGGAAGTCAATATAAGCACCACGAACACCCAAACGCTCACTACAAACCTTGACAAGTTGCTTAATAGCTTTTCTCCTGCAAATCAAATCACATCAAACTTAAGTTCTTGTTGAGGACCAACTCAACTAAAAGCTTAAGTCGATACTGGAAATCAATAGAAGCACCACGAACACCCAAACGCTCACTTCAACTAAAAATTCAAACTAATAGTTGAAGTTCCAATTTAGCCCCCTCACGTGAAAGCCCATTATCAGAAAAGGCGTCATGGCTCGAAGAGTCAAATTCATCTATCAACTTCTTTCAACAAAGCTATTTAGGAAGAATCTATTTGACGAGGAAAGCAACTAAGGTAGCGTTTTGATTTAAAAAAACGAGAATCAAGAATGATAATGTGATTCTCATTCCACAACCAATATGATGACCAATTTTTCTTTTTTTTTTTTAATACGAATTGGAATATCATATAGTTTTGAAGCAATATTCTTGGACTAGTGACAAATTTAGATCAAGTAAAGAGATGAGCTATAGAGAGCTTACTATGTGCAAAAACAAGGGTTGAGAAAGAGAACCAGAAAATTGTTCCGATTTGCTGCGACAACGAGCCTTGAAATTCATCATTTACGGGATGTTCGATCAGCCAAACAATGAAACCAGTTATAACAAAAAATGCAGCAGTTGATAGCCAAAGATCAGCTGTGAGTGGCTTCAAGAAAATCCAAATGTTTCTGTCATACTTTGGTGCTAATATTCCAACTCCAAAGTCAGTGTATGGCAGCGTAAAATCAACGCATAGAGATCTGTTTGCTGTGACTGTCAAGTCCCCGACAATGGCGTCAAAATTCTATAAATACATGTAACAATATCAAGAACACCTCTTTTTCAATAGGACACTCCAATTTATGAAAATTTTGTGTCAGTGACGTCGTGTGTATCATGTCTCACATCTACGTAAGACAATTATAGCAAACAGCACTAATTAAATAATAAGAAATGGACGGCCCAATGCACGAAGTTCCCAACGTTGCTGAGAGACTGTGAACACAAAGATACTTATTTATGAAACTTTTGTGTTAGTGTCACCTCGTATCCACGCGGCATAGAACTTCATAAGACAAATATACCAAACAACAGTCATCAATAAAAAATGGACGGCTCAATGCTCGAAGCTCCCAACAGTGATGAGAGCCTATGAACACAAATAGACTTATTTATGAAACTTTTGTGTCAGTGTCGTGTGTGTCATGTCTCATACCTCGTGCAACTTCATAAGACAAATATACCAAACAACACTCATCAATAAAAAATGGACGGCCCAATGCACGAAGCTCCCAGCGTTGCTGAGAGCCTATGAACACAAAGAGACTTATTTATGAAACTTTTGTGGCAGTGTCGTTGTGTGTGTCATGTCTCGTATCCCGTATCCATCAAAAGACAAATATACCAAAATAAAAAATGGACGGCCAAATGCACAAAGCTTGGATACACGAAGAATATTTATGTACAGTCCTATTCCTGTGACCTCAATTTCACTAGACAACAACTTCACTGTTGGGCTAAAACTCACACTCTATCCCAAAAACATCAATGCATACAATTTTTTCACCAAATTGATAAATGAAATATAGTTTAACTTATTGAAGTTTTAGAGTATGACAATCATAATACCTTATGATAGACCTCGTCGATAAGCTCATCGTAGAGTAATGTGGATGCTATGAACTCATAATGCACTTCATATGGCAAAGACTCCATGGCAGCTTTGAATACATCTACACAAAAACCAGTGGCAGTTGTTGCATTGGTGTGAGCATCATAATCCACCTTCAGCAGTTCCGGGAACCCCGATCTCACCGGAACAGCAATTCTTAGCTTTTTCCCACTCATCGAGCCATTCGGGATACTTACAGATCCTCCGGGCCATATAATAGCTTCAAGATCATTGGTGGAAGATAAAAACCTCCTCTCAGTAGAGCGGTCCATAAGTTGCTTTCTGATTTTTCCTTCAGAAGTCCAGAACCCAACTCTTCTGTTCCCTTTTCCAATCACATTTGTGATCTCAAACGTCTCAAAGATCACTTCCCCATCGGTTAACCGAAGTTCCCCACTTAGACCCTTATATGCACGCCGTGTCATCTCTTTGAGAAGTGTTGATCCATGTGAAGATGTTCCGGTCTTGCTGGTATTGTCTGGTTGTGTAGCTCTTGGTCCTGAGGTCTCAGATGCTTTTGCCAGAAACCACATTACATCATATGCCCATACACCAAATGGACTCAGTTCTTCATATGTATCAGAATCAACTGCTTTTCTCCATCTTGAAGCGACGCTATTGAGTTCCTTTGATTCTGGTATATACGGCTTGAAACCAATCACTCCTTGCATTGACTCAATGTCAAATAAGCTCATGCACTTGGTTGTCACAATCCAAGCATACCCTTCACTCATCATGCCTAATTTTTTCGCATTGAAGAAAACCCGAGAGGCAAGAAAACAGGACATGTGCACAATAAACACTTTCGTTTGCAATTCCATGAGCTTATGGAGCTCTTCGATGATCCGTTCATCATCAATCAACGAGGCATCGATGCCAGAAGTACTATAAGCAATGTGGATATTTTTCTCTTGCAAGGAACTAACTAAACATGGTATCATGTCTCTGTCAAAATCTGTTTCTTCCTCGTACATGAGGACGACATTTTTCCACTTGAATGATTCAATGATTGCAGCAATGCCTCTAGCTTCGGAGGTTCTATTGTGTGTGATTCTGACAAAATAAGGATATTTGGCAAAAGATTGGGAATGACTAGTTGCGGGAAAGGAAATTACAGGGACACGAGCTTTGTGTCCCTATTCTGCTAAGAACTTAGCTTCTGTTGATGTTTGTGCACCAACAATTGCTCCAACTCCAATGTTTTCCAAAAGGTCGACAGCTTCAAAGCAAAAAATATTAATGAAATGTTCAAGATAGAACAAAATGTGGACAATATAAAGAGATGAAGCTAATGTGTAAGGAGTTGAAAATGATCTCAAATGTGTGCAATGACCATTTGTGAGAGAACCATAAATTTATATATATATAGATGGCAAGTCCAAGGCTAATCCCTCAAAAAACAAATATTTGTACTTAAAAAAGATTCTGATATTAGTTCAGTTTACTTTGTCCTTGAACATGCTTGTACGAAGGAACTCGTCGCTATAACTAAGATAATTACCACGAATAAAACTCTTTTACTCTTTTAGGGAAGCTAGTAAACCCTAAGCCTTTGTTAACAACAAAATACTCTCAACTTTCATGTATCTATCCACAAAACTGTCTTAACACTAGGGCTGGGCATCGGTC
>JAYMSZ010001374.1:0-14563 GCA_036897665.1 Pelargonium citronellum | reverse complement strand
TTAAGAGCATTGATAGAGCTGTTGAGTTTGCATACCGTGTTGAAGAAGATGCTGTCTGGAGCCAGGTGGCCAAGGCCCAACTCCGGGAGGGATTAGTGAGTGATGCAATCGAGTCATTTATTCGTGCAGATGACGCCACACAATTCTTAGAAGTTATACGGGTTGCTGAGGATGTGAATGAATACCATGATTTGGTGAGGTATCTTCTAATGGTTAGGCAGAAGGTCAAAGAGCCCAAGGTGGACGGTGAACTAATTTACGCATATGCGAAGATTGATAGACTGGTTGAAATTGAAGAGTTCATTCTTATGCCAAATGTTGCTAATCTTCAACTTGTTGGGGATCGATTATTTGATGAAATCTTGTACGAGTCTGCCAAGATCATATTTGCATTTATTTCTAACTGGGCGAAGTTGGCTTGTACACTAGTGAAGCTTGGACAGTTCCAAGGTGCCGTTGATGCAGCTCGGAAAGCTAATAGCTCGAAAACTTGGAAGTTTGTTTGCTTTGCCTGTGTAGATGCTGAAGAATTCCGTTTGGCTCAGATATGCGGCCTCAATATCATCATTCAGGTAGTGTATAATTTACTATTTTTGGGTTAAATTTATCTACACCCCTAGAAATCTGTTGGTGATGATTAATAACCCGTGAAATGACATTTTTGCCCTTCATATCACTTTAAGTTTTCAAATAAAGGTCTTTCGAATAAAATAAAAAATTGTATTATTGCTTGGTTTATACAAGCCCACTGTTTTATTCAATCTCTCATACACCTGCTTTATGTTTTGGCTCGTTATACATTTTTCTGTTTTCTAATTGCATGGTTCTGCATATTTTGACATTCTAGGTGGATGATTTGGAAGAGGTCAGCGAGTATTACCAAAACAGGGGGTGCTTTAAGGAACTCATATCTCTCATGGAGAGCGGATTGGGATTGGAACGTGCACATATGGGCATTTTCACTGAGTTGGGAGTTCTATATGCAAGATACCGTTATGAGAAGCTTATGGAGCATATTAAGCTATTCTCAACCCGTCTCAACATTCCCAAGCTGATCCGAGCTTGTGATGAACAGCAGCACTGGAAAGAGTTGACGTATCTATATATCCAATATGACGAGTTTGATAATGCTGCAACCACTGTAATGAACCACTCTCCAGAAGCATGGGATCACATGCAATTCAAAGATATTGCGGTTAAAGTTGCAAATGTTGAGCTTTACTACAAGGCAGTGCACTTTTATTTGCAAGAACATCCTGATCTGATCAATGATGTTCTTAACGTACTGGCCCTCCGTGTTGACCATACCCGTGTGGTGGATATAATGCGAAAGGTACTCATATTTTATATTGTTATAATTGCTTTATGTTACTGCCATTTTCGAGGGACACTACCATAAACAGCCAAATTTGCGAGCTCAAAGATGATTAGGAAATGGCGATCAAACTGTTTGCTCGCCAAAATTCCCAGATCAAATTTTTAGCGTGGAATTTAGGCGCCTAATAACCTTCCTCGAAAATTGTCTTGCCAATATGGCGAGGAAGGGTCTTCCTTGTTATTTTGTCAACTCTTAGTGTGTATATATATATATATTAATTTTCTTTGCTCACAATTGGGGTATATACTCGCCATTTGCTCACAATTAGGGTATTTCCTTGCTGCTAAGTTTTGCTTGAAAATTGAACAGTTTCTTTGTGGTGGTAGCCGGTAGGATGTGTAAATTGTCAAAAATGGTTTTGATGTTTATATTCATATTCCTTTTGGATTTCAGGCTGGGCACCTCCGTCTTATCAAGCCGTACATGGTTGCGGTTCAGAGCAACAATCTATCTGCTGTAAATGAAGCTTTGAATGAGATCTACATTGAGGAAGAGGACTACGACAGACTTCGTGAATCAATAGATGTGCATGACAATTTCGATATGATAGGCATGGCACAAAAGGTAAGTTCAAACATGTTACTTATTGCTAGAGCTGGCAAATGGGCCAACAGCCCGTGGGCCATCACTGATATCGCTCGATGATACTGGGCCCGGGGCGACAAATAGTGCTCCGATAAACATGCGAGTTTTTTTGGCCTGTCTGTTTAGGCCCAAGCCTGAATGGACTTGGCCTGATTCCGGTCCACAACCTATTTTGCTAGCAAATTGAGCTGCAGCCCGTGGGCCATTACTGTCCCCAGCCCGACAAAAGTGGTCAGATAAGCGTACTTGTGTTTATGGCCTGGCCCATTTAGGCCCGACCCTGGCCCATTTGCCAGCTCTACTTATCGCTAATCTTGTAACTTGTATAAGGTGGAACTTGTTTTTACAATATGGAATTTGTTTTGAGCAGATTGAAAAGCATGAACTTCTTGAGATGAGACGTGTTGCAGCTTATATTTACAAGAAAGCAGGAAGATGGAGGCAGTCTATTGCGTTGTCAAAGAAAGACAATCATTACAAGGATGCCATGGAGACGTGCTCACAGTCTGGTGATCGTGAACTTTCAGAGGAGCTGCTGGTCTATTTCATCGAGCAGGTACATATTCATCCCGATTGAATTGTCATTCTCATTCAACTACTTTCATGGCTTCAATTAGTTCGAGCATGTTTTACTTGAGAATTCTTTCCTCTTTCATTTCTATTATTTTATGCTTAATTGATGTGCTCTGTGGAGTGCGGATCTCAATTTTACCCATGTTGCACTCTTTTGCAGGGAAAGAAAGAGTGTTTTGCAGCATGCCTCTTTGTTTGTTACGATTTGATCCGGCCAGACGTTGCTCTCGAGCTAGCATGGATAAACAACATTATAGATTTTGCCTTCCCATACCTCTTGCAGGTGATATTTTGTTTCTGAACCCACTGTTTCTCTTACAGAAAATTCAAATGTTGAGTTTCTCTTGATCTATTTTATTCTTTTTGAAGTTCATGCGCGAGTACACACACAAAGTTGATGAGCTTGTGAAGGATAAACTTGGTTCTCTTAGCGACGTGAAGGCAAAGGAGAAGGAGGAGAAGGATATGGTTGCGCAGCAGGTACATTTATAAGCAAATTCTTTTAATAAGTAGAGGCTTTCTTCTTCTATGTCAAGGAAAAATTATGCTGTGGTTGATGAGATATTTAGAATCGATTTATGTAAGGGATTTCTTGATTATGCCTTATTTAGAACAGAATTGTTCCCATAGATTATGCTGCACCAATACCGACACACGACAATACAACATGATTTTATAATATAACAAAACATGTGTTTATGGTTATTAATTGTATTGAAATTAAAACTTGATAGTATAACTATAGTACATACCCTGACTCTTATTTTTATAGAGCTTACATGAAATTGACTTCTACACTTGTCTGAATGCCTTGTGAAACACAATGTACTTTTTCAAGAAGATAATAGGATATTGATGAACTGACTGCATACGTTTCTGTTCTCTGTAGAATATGTATGCTCAGCTACTACCTCTGGCTTTACCAGCACCTCCGATGCCAGGAATGAGCGGTCCTCCGCCACCAATGCAAGGAATGGGTGGTGGTGTTGGCGGTTATGCTGCACAACCTCCAACGGGTGGGATGGGGATGCCTCCAATGCCGCCTTTTGGCATGCCCCCTATGGGCTCTTACTGATATTCGGGCTACTGAATTTAAGTGGCCAAGAGATATTATAGCGACTTGTATGTGGTGAGCTTGAAGAGAGCAAAGACGAATTCAATCTTGACACAATTGGGAAGGAAATGAACATTTGCAGGCTAACACGCAGGTGAATTTGCTGAGTAGTGGTTGTTTTTTCCAGTGAATTCTTTGATTTGAAGAAGCAATAGGGTTTGTTGTTTAGACTCATGTGACCGTAGATATGATTAACTTGACAGCATTGTGGCGTTTTCATGCCGGTGTATTAGTGTATAGGTTAAATTGTTCTAGTCCAATTGGAACATCATTTGTTCTGTAAGCAGAAATTTTGTACCCTCCTATTTTACATCTTAATACCAATAGTTCAATATTCTTTATTCACAATTGTTTTCCTTATTTCCCTTTTGCTGATTGTGTAGTTTCTGTTGTGACATTGATGTAAATATTCATAGGGTAAATAGGCAGATTTGATTGATGAATATTGTGAATTTCCTTTGTTGTTAATGTATATTTGATATAGAAAAATGGTTGTCCAAATTGGGGGTGATAAATTTTTGTGGATGGATTCTTTCTGTCATGTTGAGAATTAGTTTTATGTTAAAATGAGTTAATCTGATCTAATCTAATTATTAAACGAATTGATAACATCATCCGTGTATGAACGAGTTGACACGATTAACACATTAAAATAATTAATTTTAAAATTGCACAACTCAACCCAAAAAATTTAAATAAATTGATTGATATATATCTAACATATTTAATTTGTATAAGTCATTTTTAAAAATAAATTCTAAATGGGTAACGGGTTCAGTGAAACACAACTCGTTCATTAAACAAATTGAGATAATTGACACAAAAATAATTAATTTAATATCAAACGTAATTAAATTTGTGTCGTATTTGCGCCGGTGGGTAAGGCCAAATTGGTCAACCTTAATTCAAAAAAATTGCATGTATAAATTACAATTTCAAAAATTATTCAGTTGTATGCGTAAACCTCGCGGTTGTAATATTTAACCGCCTTCACACACTGTTACCAAACCCCTTTTATATAAAACCCTCTTTGCTCTCTCTCAAGCCCTACGCGACTCACAACCACAGTATCTCTCGCTCCCACTCTTTCTCTTAGAAACTCACTCTCTCACTCAAAAGCAACCGCCCTGAAATGGCAAGCTCCGCCGATCCCGAGCGCAGAGAAGAGGAGGAGGCTCTTGCCGGAGAAGACGAGGACACCGGTGCTCAGGTTGCTCCCATCGTCAGACTCGAGGAGGTCGCTGTATCCACCGGTGAAGAAGATGAGGATGCTATTCTCGATATGTACGTTTATTTATTGCTTTCTAGGGTTTTGTGATCTCTTGATAGGACTTTACTGATTTGTTTTTATTGCAGGAAATCGAAGCTTTACCGGTTCGATAAAGATGGAAACCAGTGGAAGGAGAGGGGCGCCGGCACCGTCAAGCTCTTGAAGCACAAGGAGACCGGGAAGGTTCGCCTTGTTATGAGGCAATCTAAAACCCTCAAGATCTGTGCCAACCATCTTGGTCCGTTCCTTGACTTAACTTTGTCCTCACTATATCTGTTTTGTTTTTCTGGTCATCTGTGGTTGAATCGTTTTCTCAATTGTGTGTATGTGCAGTTATACCTACCATGACAGTCCAGGAACACCCTGGAAATGAGAAATCCTGTATCTGGCATGCGGCAGACTACTCTGATGGAGAGTTGAAGGATGAGCTCTTCTGCATTAGATTTGCATCAATTGAGAGTGAGTATCTTCTTATCATTTTTCTAATAATTATTTAGTATATTTAGCAAATTGAAGTCTGTAGTTAGTTTGTATGTGTGATTTTGAGATTATATAAGATGCACATTTGGAACTGATGTAAAAAAATAAATAAATTATTTTGTTGCTATGTTAGTTCATTGTAGTTCATCAATGCTATGTTTAGTTTACTAAACATGTGAATGTATGAGGAAAAATTATGTGGTACTAGGAATGCGCTAATGTAGGCAATTGTATTCAAATGGAAAAGTTTAATGTTGAATGAAAAGAATTCTAGCAGACCAGAGATTTTGATTCTTCATTTTGAAAGCCATTACATGTTTGCTAATAATTATATCTTTCCTCATATCTAGTATGATGTACTAATCTGGATGGAAACCTTATTTCATACTCAGTAGTGCTGGCATTAGAAAACTTAAACCAAGCCTTATCTTAAACTGTGATTTGCCTAGTCAGTGTCTTAGTGATGCGCTGACTAAGTTTGGAATAGTTCAGACTTCAGAGTACTTGTGAAGTGGTTAATTCTGACTTATGAGTATTAGTGGCTATATTGAACAATTCAATGAATGAATATGAGATGACATTACTGCTAGTGCTTACCAAGCACTCTTTTCTGGTCTCTTGCCCATTTTATGTTTTGACATACCTAAGAAAAGGTGGTTCTTGAGGAAAAAGATGTGAGCTTACCAAGCACTGTTTTCTGGTCCCTTGCCCATTTTATGCGGCATAGTTAAGATAAGTTGGCTGCTGTCTTGTTCTGCATAAATGAATATGAACATGCATTTGTGCCATGTTCTTATTGTGATGTTTTTTGTGGTTATATGGGTCATCCAGCATCAACTATCAAGTTATTTCTCTTGAATGTTCTTATCATTATTTATGGATGCAATTTGATTTCACTTATACTGTTCCTTGGTTTCACTTGGAAATTGATGTTCTCTGACTTTCAAGTGCTGTTTATGTTGCCGTCTCCTTGAAAAACTGTCTCACTTTTTTTAAAATCTTAATAAAAAGAAATTGAATTAGAAGACATTTCCTGCTAAAAAGGCATATCATTGGTCTTCATTAGAATGAAAGTTATTACTGCTTTCACTATGCTAACAAATGAGAATTGTTTCTTGTAGATTGCAAAAGCTTCATGGAAATGGTTCAAGAAGTTGCTGAGTCCCAACAGAAGAAAGAGGAAAATAAAGATGCATCAGCAGCTGCTGGGCTTCTGGAGAAGTTGAGTGTTGAAGATAAGAAATCTGAGGAGAAAGCTGTGGAAGAGGTGCCTGTTGCTAAGGTAGACAAGGAAACAAAGGCTGATCCAGAAAATGAAAATGCCGATAAGAAAGATGCAGAGCCTGCTTCCTCAACTTAAAAGCGGTTTTGTTTGTCTATTGCTTGGTGAGCCGAGGATACTATCTTGACCTTTCCTCCCCATGGTTTGGCATATTAACGCCATTGAACTTGATTGGGTTGGATCGGTCGGCTTGAGTGGTCTGGGTCTTTGAGTCTTTTACAATTGGTCAAAGTTTGGATATGGTTGGAGAGTTGTTATGTAAGGGGGTTTTGAAACTATTTACTTGGTGCAAGTCACTGATTATTATTATGGTTACGGGAGTGCAGTGAAGAAAGAGGTTACTTTTATTTTTATTGGGATATAATTACTTGATTTGTTCAGAGTTTGGGATTTGTCATATCTATAATTTATCAACAAAAGTGTGTTACTTGATGATTTTTATCTTCTTCTAGGCCACAGGCTTTCAAAGCAAATTGCAAGTGAGCCTCTAATAAGGTTCTTGCTTCCAAACAGCTACAGCTATGAAAGGGTTGAGGAGCAACCTGTCCTAGGTTGATGACCATTTGTAACGAGCCGAAGGAATATGTTTTTGTTTTACGTAGGTTCCTTATGGTCTTTACGTAGGTGCCTTATGGGTTATCTACATTATGTGGTATACTCGTATACTTCTTATTAGTGCTTGATTTTGTGATGCATGTGTAATTGTATGATTTTCTTGCTCTAACGAGTGTTTGGAGACAAGTCTGGTCTCTTTTTTAGGAAGCGGGAGTTTGAGTTGCCGAACAGAAGCGTGTTATGGGCTTTCTGTGCGTATTAAATTTTTAAGTTTTAACCGTTTATAACTTAGAAATATAGAGGTTGTGACATTTTGGGTCAGATTCATTGTTAATTTTGTTGATAAGCAGACTTGTTTATAGTAATGTTAGATGCTCTCTGTCTGACCTTAAAATGGCTGACAAGTACAAATCTTCTCCAAACACAAAGGTCCATCCATTGTCCATGAAACTTCAAGGAACTGAACTACAATTGATTACTACAAAATCAATCTTCAAGTTGCATTCACCAATCAAAAAGACTGAAACCAAACTGAATAATTCTGAAATGGACAGATAGGAGAGCATTATTGAGCCATAAATGCTTAATACAGATAGCACACCAAACGGACCCATAGCTTTCACTGTTTTGATGAGCGAGTTCAATTCAATCCTTTGATTATGACATTTTATGCCCTCCCCGTGCAAGTGCAATGTACTGTCAATTACTAGGGTCTGTACGGTTGACAGATTTAGTTGTTAAGGTCAAGCAAGTGTGGCTAATCATAGGTCCTATAATCCAAAATTCCTAATTATTATCATTATCATATTCCATTTCATATTTTCATACAATTATTGTGCGGCTGTGGTTGGACCCAGTGGTGGAGCTAGGCATAGGCCACGGCCTAGAGCTGGCGAAACCGACCCGATTCGCCGGGTGTCCGAATTCAACCTTTTTTGGTGGGTTCGGTTTTGTATTTAACAAACAAAAAATCGGGTCAGATTAAGATCGAGTCATCATGTAAATTTTTTAGTCTTGTTAAGGTCAAATCAGATATACCAACAAAAAAACACCATATTTTATGCCTAAAATCCAAAAACCCTATAGGGTCGGGTCAAGATTAGAAATCATCAAACTGAACCCGACCTTACCTTTTGCCACCTCTACTTATGACTAACTTATATATTGTTTATCTTTATCGTTAAGCATTTAGTAGACCAATGACTAGATATCATATATATTAGATTTATGCTAGTTTAGAATCGAGGAACAAAATTCTTTATGACTATCTTTTGGGCTAGTGTCGTGCTTCAATAAATTTTGCCTACCCTTTGAGGTGGTGCCCAAATAATTTAGGGAAGAGAAAATGAGAGTTTGGATTATTGGAAAGAACATATCTTAGACTTAGTTGGTTGATAGATGAGATGATTGAAGAACAATGCTCCATAATGTAACATCCATGACACAACGGCACAACCCCTTACCACCCTTCAAAAGTTGTGATCTGATCTGATGACTGAAAGGGATGGTGACTGCTCTGAATCCTCTTGCACAAGTTTACATCAAATATTGGCATCTTATACTCTATTGGTCATGTGTTATGCATCAAAAGTTGCTTTCAAATTTTTAGATACAGCTCTTTCATCTCTATCATCACATATAACATTGATCTCCAAAATATGTTACAAAATTGTCCAAACAAAACAATTTGAGTGTGGTGAAAAGCATAATTTTCATGAATGAGTCCATGCTTTTTCTGTTATGCCATTAATCAATTCATTTCAATAAAAAAATCTATGTAAACAATTAAACAATTTTTTTAAGTAACAAAGTTTTTATTTTAATAAAAAGAAGTAAAAATCTAATTTTGGTGTAAAATATTTGGAAATCAAAACTATGTTTATAGAATATTGCTAAAGCAGTAAGCATGTGCTATTCTTTTTATGTTTATGTTTATGACAAGCATTTTAGTTAAACATTAAATTATAAAAAACTGCTACTAATAAAAAAAAAAGAAACTTTTTATATAGACATAAAAATCATGAATGTGCAATGTTACATATTTGGAATTAAAGTACAAAAAAGCAAATTAAATGATATTGCCAGAAAAATAATGCAAAAATCTGAAAGAGCATTAAATAGATTTTGCTATTTCTTTGGATACACACCACTGCTCTGCTCACTCTCTTCTCACATTCTCTTTATATTCTCATTAGCTGCCTTTTTTTCTCTTCAACTCCAATCAATCTGATCTCTCTCTCTGATTCAGAAGCTATGATGAACCCATCTGCGGATTTTGTACAACAAGGAGTATCTCCACAGTCACAGGTAATTTCTTCTTTTCTTGCTCACTGAATCAAACAGTAGTTGTCTTTCTCTTTGGCAGGCGGTTGTTTTTTCTGGGTCGAAAAAGTTTTCTGTTCAAATTCATGGGTTCTGGTAAAAATGTGTTTTTGAATGATGTGCCTAAATGGGATAAGTGTTTTAGGTTCAAATCTGGGTTCTGTTTATGAATTCAGTAGTAAGATATGCAGAGTAGTAATTTTTGGTGGGAGGAGGGTTACATTGGTTTGTAGATCCTAGTGGATATAAAGAACAAGTAGCTCTCGTCTTCAATTTGTAGTATAAGCTGATGATTTGTTACAAAAAGCTTTTTACCTGCAGAAGGTTTTCTGCAAACTCTCCTTTTATTAATTATATATTGCTAATGAATTTGGGGTTGTTTTGAGTCAGAACTTGAAGAGGGTCTCCAAAACAACAATGCTTACATTGGCATATCAAAGTCTTGGGGTGGTTTATGGTGACCTCAGCACATCCCCTCTCTATGTTTACAAGACCACTTTCTCTGGGAAGTTGAGCCTCCAAGAGAATGATGAAGAGATTTACGGGGTGCTTTCTTTTATCTTCTGGACAATTACTCTTATTGCGCTCTTCAAATACATTTTCTTTGTGATGTCCGCTGATGACAATGGTGAAGGTATATATTTGTCTCTTTCTTCTATCACTTACAGATTGGTTAGGAGCTAATGTCATAATCCTCTAACCATTATTCTTTTCGGCATTATTTTGTAAGAATATTTTCATATACCACTAAGAATGTGCTGAGAGCCACACATGTTACTTTGCTGAGAAGGTAAAACAGTTCAATATAGAAATGGTTTATTCCATCTTAAAAATTATGAATGTGGACTGTACTGTACTGGGATGCCAAAATTAAGCTCATGAATGTTTTATCAACAGAATACATCATTTCAATGTTATAAAGGGTATCTTCAACTCACTCAGTAGCCCACTGCCTCAGTATAGAAAACTGCTGTTAGTGTTTTGAAGAAGGAATTAGAACAACATTTTGTTGATGTCAACTTTTCGCTTATGGTGCAGGTGGTACTTTTGCGTTGTACTCCCTTCTCTGCAGACATGCAAAACTTAGCATTCTTCCTAATCAACAAGCTATACATGAGAATTTGTTGGCATATGAGACAGATGGATCTGCAGAAACGTGGCAGAGTTCTGCCCTGAAGTCTTTTCTCGAGAAGCACCCAAGATTTAGTAAAGCATTGCTCGTTTTTGTTCTGCTGGGAACCTGTATGGCAATTGGTGATGGTGTTATCACTCCTGCGATATCAGGTAGCTGGATGTAGTGTAGCCTTCAAGTACTGCTTATTGCTTTACTGTTATATGTTATTTCATCTGTACTTTTCATTTTCCAGCAATTTTCATGTCTGCTCCACAGGACATGGACATTGGATCTTTTTTACTTTTTGCAATAACACACACTGCATCTTCTAAACTGGTTTTCTGACTGTTAACACTACAAGTCTGTTCTTCCTGTAAAATGTGGTGCTTTAAATGTCATCTTTATCAACTTATTAATGAAAACTATAAATGTGCTGCACATATATTTCCTGCTTAGGACTAGTTTGATCCAATAACACTTGAGATGATGTAATGTACTCAGTGTAGTATCTGAAAATGTGGTTAATTTTTTACCACTTTGGTACTAGCTGGACCCTCCCTTTAATAACTTGGAGTAAAGTTTAACATAATATTTGAGCTAGTTTTGTCTTGGGCTTGCACGACCCGTTTGTTGTGCTTCCCCAATTCTAGGTCCTCATGCAAAACAGACCTGCATGTTGAAGTATCCCAAATTAGAAGGATGCAAAGTTTGAGACCGCTTGATACACTAGTTGGATCTTTTATTTAACAACTTAAGCTTTTGAATTGGGGTACCAGGAAAGTTGATAGTAAAAAAGTAGTTTCAACATCTAAATTTCCTTGGTTTAACAATTTAAAATGGTATTGCAGGGTATATTTATAGGTCCATTGAAATTTGTACATGCTTGTCCGCTATCATTTGTGCTATACTTGTGAGCCGATCTAACTTTAAAATAGTCTGTTTCTAGGTGCCTGAAACAAGCTTGATTTTTATGCATTTTTCTTTTCAGTCCTTTCGGCAGTTTCAGGTGTTACAAGTAAACTCACCGAACTTCATGAGAGTAAGTCCATTTTCAATCTTCTGTTCAGATATATTAACCACATCAACATCATCTAAACTTGTATTCAATTCGTTTCTTCCAGATTTTGTTGTTATTATATCGTGTGCCATTCTAGTGGGGCTTTTCTCCATTCAGCATTACGGAACACACCGAGTAGCCTTCATGTTTGCTCCAATTATTACAGCATGGCTTCTATGCATCAGCGGCATTGGGATATACAACATATTTCACTGGAATCCACATATATTCCGCGCACTTTCTCCGTTTTATATGTTGAAGTTCCTAAGAAGCACAGGCATTGAAGGATGGGTGTCATTAGGTGGGGTGGTTCTTTCAATCACAGGTACATCTTTCACATTTCCAATAGCACAATTGTGGTTTTCATGCTGCTAGACAGAGATAGAGGATAACTAGATTCCCTTAAAATACTGTCTCAGGTGTGGAGACAATGTTTGCTGATGTTGGTCACTTCTCCCCACTTTCAATAAAGGTAAAATACACTTAATATACTGCCTGATGAGGATATCAAATGGAGTAATGCAGTTAAGTTCCGTCTTAAGATCATAACACTTAATATGCAACTCCCAGGTGGCCTTCACATTTCTCGTATATCCCACTTTGGTTCTTGCATATATGGGTGAGGCCGCGTTTCTCTCCAAGCATCATGAAGATATTCAAAGAAGTTTCTATAAAGCCATACCAGGCAAGAAGTTACCCAAATGATTGATATAATTCATTACCCTGCTTTTTATTAATTCCATTACATCATTGTGCAGAAGCTGTATTTTGGCCAGTGTTCATAGTGGCCACTTTGGCTGCAGTGGTTGCAAGTCAAGCTGTAATATCAGCTACCTTTTCTATTATAAGCCAGTGCTGTGCCTTGAATTGCTTTCCCCGCGTAAAAATAATTCATACTTCTAGTAAAATATACGGGCAGATATACATTCCAGAGGTCAATTGGATGCTAATGTGCCTCTGTTTAGGCGTGACAATCGGATTGAGGGACACTAATAAGTTGGGCCATGCATATGGTATGATATTCTAATCCTCTGATGAAGTTTGAAGATTACTATACCATCTTTAGGTCATTCACATGAACTGATTTTGAATTTTTTTTGCTGGGGTTTTAGGGCTGGCTGTTACTACTGTTATGTTTGTGACAACTTGTTTGATGACTATGGTGATGATCGTTGTTTGGAAACAGAAAATAATATGTGCTGTTGCATTTCTAGTGTTTTTCGGATCAATAGAACTGCTTTACATCTCAACATCTCTTTGCAAAGTCCCAGAAGGTGGATGGATCCCGGTGGTGCTGTCCTTAATCTTTATGGCTATAATGTACACATGGAACTATGGCACAATCAAGAAACACCAGTTTGATGTAGAGAGCAAGGTTTCAATGAATAGGTTGGTGGCTTTAGGGCCCGGCCTTGGCATGGTCAGGGTCCCTGGCATTGGACTTGTTTACTCGAACCTGGTGACTGGTGTTCCTGCTGTTTTTGGACACTTTGTGACGAACCTGCCCGCTTTCCATCAGGTTCTAATTTTTGTTTGTGTCAAATCTGTTCAAGTTCCTTTTGTAAGAGAAAAGGAACGACTGCTGATCAGTAGGGTAGGCCCGAAGGAGTATGGTATGTTCAGGTGCATTGTAAGGTACGGTTACAAGGATTTGCAACAGGAAAATTACAACTTCGAGAATAGGTTGGTTTCTGGAATTATACAGTTCGTAGAATCAGAAGAAAAAAATTCTTTACACAAATCACCATCTATAGGGCTTGAGAGTTCAGATATTGAAGCCGTTTATGCTACAGAGAACAGTTGCATGAACTGGAACAATGAAGAGATCAGGGTGCAGTCTGTATATGATATTGGAGAGATGAAATGGAGTAATGGCCCCTCGGAAACTTCGCTTCTCAAAGACGAGTCTCAGCAGATACTGAAAGCTAAGGAATCTGGTGTAGCTTATATCCTTGGGCATTCTAATGCAAAGGCAAAGAAATCATCATCCATTTTGAAGAAATTTACAATAGATTTTGTGTTTGCTTTTTTGAGCAAAAATTGTAGAGAGCCTGATGTAATTTTGAATGTTCCTCACGCATCTTTGCTGGAAGTTGGTATGATTTACTATGTTTGATATATAGAAAGAGGCTTTGCTGGGCTTCATGGTAATAGAGATGCATGCATGCTTTTGTTTTTTTAGATGAGGATGTAAAATTTTCATGTTGTAAATAGGAAAAATCACTAACATAAAGAAATTGGAGATGCGGGGTATCGATCCCTATGCTAAGTGAGCGCTCTACCATTTGAGCTGCATCCCCATATATACAAAATTAAATAATTTCATCAAAGATTTATCTAGATTTGAATATGATATAAAATCAAATGTCCTGAATACTTAGAATCTGGGTAAGTCTTTTGGTTTGGTTAGTCAAGGCCATGAAGATCACATTATCAAAGAACTTTGTGATATGAACAATCAGAGTAATCCTCAGCCGGCTTATTGATCATCAGCTATCTCGTGAGCATCCTTCTATGTCTTCATTCCCTCAGCAACTCTTCTTTCAGTTATGTTTGTTCTCTTCTTTTGGAGCTATATTTTTTTATTATTTTCTTTGACATTTGTACTTGTTTTTCCTTCTTTGGAAATTTTAATATAGTACCTTTTGGCTGAAAAAACAACAACAGTGTAAATGCATCAATTCTAAGCATATTAATATAGGGGAAATTACCTTAAATTATTTGAGTTTGACACTTAACTAACCTCATCTAATTTAACCTTCACATAACTACCTTAAAGATTAAGGGCTCGTTTGGTATGTCTACTGACGGTCTACTTGAACGTCTATAGAGG
>JAYMSZ010001373.1:0-14566 GCA_036897665.1 Pelargonium citronellum | reverse complement strand
GGAGAATTAGATCATCAATATTGATAATGTCCCCCGGAAGAGCCTGTTTGAAGAGGTGCTAAGAAGAGATGTGAAGCTTAGCACCCGAGGACGGATCCAAAATATTTACCTAGTGGAGGCAAGATTATAGGACAATAAGAAAAATATTTCAAGTTAATGGGCATACTAAAAACATAACATTTCACATTTCAGTGAATGCAAATAAATTTTTAACATTTAAAAGTTGAGTGGGGAACTGCCCCCACAACCCTCTTTCCTAGATTGTCCCTATTAGCACCCAATGCTAATCTCTATTGTTTCACATTCGTGTTAAATATCAAATGATGAGGTGACATATTCTCTCTATTACGTAACGGTATAAAAAAAAAACTACTTTTACAATTGGATAAATCAGGAGTCAAATGGCTATATAAACCCCAAAATTTTCAGCAGTGTTTACATCACCATTAACCTCCACTCCCTAGTCTTTTTCTCATTGAATTTGAAGGTCTCACCCATGAAGCTGGTGTGTCTATATTTGACTCAAATTGTTGATTGATAAAGATAGTCAAAGCACTTCCTCTTCCCAGTTTTCATGTTACCATTGAGACAGTTAATAGCTCCGTTGTATCTTTCTTTTTCAGATACCAACTACCGCATTAACTTGAAGAAAATAAACTTCTTTTAGCTTCAAGCATCCCTTGTTGCTTCAAACAAGATCCAGATCTCGGCATGACACGTGCCTTTGGGATATTACCAGCAAAGACGAACTCTACAAACAAAACAATCACGCTTCAAAACTTAGGCTTTGTTTATTTATGAAGAATGACACCAAAGAAAAAAAATACATTCAGTTTATAAGCACGGCAGTATGAAATTTTAGCTGAAGCAGTTTCGGCATAAAAAAGAAAGCCATGAATCTACATGCTATGCTTCTTTGAAAACAAATAAGCAAAATCCACATGCAAGTTCATCATAGCTAAATAACATGAATCTATATATAAAAGATTGAAAAGAAAATTTTCACTAAATGCAAAGGGTACATAGAACTAGAGCCTTCAGAACTACAGACCTTGGTACCCGCTATAATGGTCCCATTGAGAGGATGAGCAGCACATGCAGTAACACCTTCTGATAAAGGAATGAATCTATTTTGCTTGCTTTGATTTTTCCCTTCGGATGAGCTATCCCCACTGGACCAAAAATATATAATTAAGCAATAACTCCAGAATGGGGCCCTATGCTTCAGCAAATTTATACATGAGGTATATCTATTTCTGAGAGAAAGCAGATGAGTTCATAGCAGGGCAGGAATATGGATTCACACTATCAAATCCAAAGAGTTAAGCAAAACTCGTACAGTTATATTTATAACTACATTTTCTTATCAAAGATACCCATAAGCCTAATGATAGGAAACTATGCCATCAAAGGCTTTCCAACAATATATATATATATATATATTAGAGGGAGTTCCTTACCTGTAGTCCACATGACAAGGAGAGCTGGAATCCGGATAAAAATCTAAAAGATGAATGCCATTCTCGTATGATGATCCAACAGCATATATCTACAATAGAACAGATAAGAGTGAACTATATTCTTGTCAAAGCAAAGTTTTCGGGTTAATTTTCATAATAAATTCCTATAGTATGCAGTGAATGACATTTTCTACTATTGTAGAGAAAAACAGTGAACTAAAGGAATAGAAACCAAGAATGCGAATGAGGTTCTCATTCTTCAAGTTTGGATTAGAATTTTTTGCAATGAAAATGGCTTTGGAATGTTTGACATTCCCTTTCCGCTTCTAATTTTTTTAATCCATATTATATCTGTACAATTTTTCACTGTACATTATCCAAGAAAAGTTAATGTGATCTTTCAAAGTGTTAATTTTTCATTCAATAGAAAAACCATGTTTTTTTACCTTCCACTATATTCAGTCCATCATATCTTTTTTTCTTCTAGACAACTTGCAATATTTATGATGAAAATGAAACTAAACCTAGCAGATGAGACCTATGTACCAATGTGTTCCTCTTATCCTCTATGTCAACAACTCATAATTTATCCAACATTGTCATCACATATTTTATCGCTCTGGCAAGATCATTTGGTGACTACATGCATGTATAGACAAATAACAACACACATAATACTGAGTATACAATGATATAATGCAACAAGCTAAAACTATGTACAAGTAGCAGTTAAAAGGGAGCTTACTGAATCTGTCGGCAGCCATGAAGGTTTCCTCAAGTTTAACAAATCGGATGAAGTGTTGTAACCATTCCTAACCCACAAAATCAACAGATATAAGGAGTTACAGATACTATAGTACAGAACTAGTACTGATATCTCGAAGTATACTTACAACCATGCCGGGGGTGGGCAATGAATATGTGTAACTTGAAACTTGTGAATATCCAGAATACCAGACCTAGAATAAGTGACAAAATTAAGAAAATAAGGATAACTGATTTAACTGGTGGAAGCAATTTATTTCATTGTTGTTCATGAAACTGAATTCAATAATAAAAAATACTCTTTCCGTCTCAAAATGAGTGTCTTGGGCTTCTATATTGAGACAAATTAAGGAGAAGTTAGTTAATGTTGTACATTTACTCTTGAATCCTCACGAACATGTATTGTAACAAAATAAAGAGTTACTAACTTATTATAGGAATATTATTGGTAACTCATGCATAACTAACTTTTTAAAAACAGAAACAAGACACTCATTTTGGGACGAAGGGAGTAATAAAAAAAAGCTTAACGTGATTCTTAATTATTGACTTACATGGTACAATTTGTTATTGCTATCTCAAAAGATCATGTTTTTCAACTATAGTGATTAAGATGGTTCTTCTCCAAGAGATTGAATGGGGAAATAATAAGGGTTGTAAATATGTAACCATGCGGATGTTACCCCCAACGATGGAAGATAATGATAAGTGCAATCCAAGGAAGACGGTATGAGGAGTACAACCCCATAATCGGCCCTTGGTGTATACAAGAAATGTTCCAAATTTAATAGTAATATGAACAAATAAGAGCATCTATCTCCTCAATCACCCATATGAATTGCCCATTTGGCCAGGGATCATTTAAGTGCTGAGGAAACATTGGATGTGATCCATTTTAAGAGGTTGTCTCAAAGGTCCAACTATATTTTGTTGTAGACCTAATTCACTTTGAAATGGATCAACAAACTCCACCAGACACATGGCAACTAAAGAATCAAAGCAAGACTAAACACACATAACACTATGAAGATGTGATGTACATATTAATTATCAAAATGTCTAACCTACCAACCATCATCAAGATGAAAAGCGAGTTGAAATGGGCAAGATGGATCAATATCAATTGAGTGCACTTCCTTTGAAACAATATCTGATTGTGCCTGAAACAAAGAGAAGAAGCAGTTACACTAAAAGTATGCAAAAAAGTTATTATAGCTTATTGCAATATGCGCCACATAGTTAATAGCCCATAGTTGACACCAACTGTCCAGTATATGCCATTTAACAATTTATAGAAAATATTTTGTTTTAAGTAATATAAACATATATTCTTGCATAGAAAAATACATGTGAAGATATTTGTAAAATTGTTAAACTACTAGTATCAATTCATGGGACTACTGATAGACTCCACACCGTAAATAAACATTTCACAAATTAATCCTATTAAACACATCTTTGATGTTGCAACTTCCAAAAAATTAATACTTCTAAGGTTTCAAACTTTTTACAGAGGATGACAATTAAAAGAATCATAGATGTTGTACGCGATAGTTTAAAATGTAAGTAACATAATAGGCCGATGTGGGTGCTTAATGAACAAAAAGATTTAAGAGTTAGGAAATTTGATAGAGGGCACCTGCAATAGGTAGTGAAAGCAACAGACAGGATATACATACCTTTAGAGACTCAATTTTCCCAAGCATTGATGCTAACTTCAAGGATGTCAGAGGTGCACGACAAGCCTGTGGGGAGGAAAACTCAGAAAACTATATAAAATGATGAAGAGTGCACTGATGATAGAGGTTCAGCCAACAAAATAGAAGATTTACAATTGCATACCTAAGTTACACATGTAAAGCACACCGATGCCATGCATCAACAAAATATACTAAGAGAATAGTGTTGGCACAAGATAAGGTATCAGTACTAAATGTTTGATTATCATGTTAAATCAGTGGTTTCTGCTCAGAAATTGTTTCATGTACTGAAGCCAATCTAGCATCGTATAATCAAGAAATTTATATATATAGAGAGATAGATAGATAGATAGATAGAGAGAGAGAGAGAGAGAGGAGCATGCGCCAAATATATATTGGCGTAGACTAAGCCACCCATAACATAATGACAACTCATTAAAATTCTGGACCCGGCAAGTCGCTCCGCTCCCACAAACTCATTGGGGTAGGTAAGGGAGCCATTTTAATGAGGTGTCATCTCCCTATTGGTTTGGCTCATCCTAAGCCAAAAAAAGTTTGGCTCATACTCCTTTTTCTCATATATATGTATGTGTATATCTATATATGAGCCTGAAGTTACCTCTTTATGACTTTGAAATGAAGCAGATGTCCTTCCTCCACGAAGGTCCCATAGATAAATCGTTCCATGCTTATCGGCCCCAAAAATGATCTACAGTTATACATAATATTATAAGGATCCATCAAAATGTTGGGGTCAAATTTATAAAACAAAAGGAAAATGATTAGTATCTTACAACAAGGCCTACTGATGCACACTTTTTTTTTATCATATTTGGTGATTTTTTCGACAAGCTGGCAAAAATCCCAATGTTTATAGGGCCATGAATAAAAAAGTGAGTCAATAGAACATCATCCATAATAAGTAAATTGATTACCAAACATGCAAACCTTTTACATGTAAACCATGGCCTATTGGCGATATAGCAAAACCGAATATATTTCTAGTTTTTTTATTCCATTGTATATGACTGAGAGGGCTTAGAGTGTTCTTTGAGAGGTCGAGTTTCTCTTGTAGTCCTTATTTGTATATGGTGTTCTTGTGCACTTGCAATATCTGTATGATTTATGTTCATTTTCTTCACAATACTTACCCCGAGAGGACAACACCGGCCTCTAACAGCTGATCAATATCGTTTATTGTAAAGAGAATCAAACATATATGAGGCTCAGGGGAACAACTGACTCTGTGAACAATGGAAATAAGCAAAACAATACTTTGACTTCCAGCACTAGGTTTAAAAGAAAACAATACCGTTGATATTTAAAGGATATATGACATGGTGGAATGAGATAAATGGAGTGATGAGAGTAGACATAAGAAATAACGTGGCTCGGCCATAAGGCCTACATCAGCACCCAAATGCCCGAAGGGCTAAATATGTTCACTAACTTGACGAGTTAAGTACAAAGGACCTATATTTATAATGGGTGTAGGAGAAATACTAATAGAAACAAATTACAAGAATCAGTCTAAATCTCATCATCTGCTCTATCAAATTCTACTATTTACTACACAATCAGATCTTGTGATTTGCTATTAATCAAATCCCATATAAATGAGAAATCAACATATTCCTACAGGCTAAAATAACAAACTTATTAATTGAACAAGACAATGGCATACTCCATAGGAGTCCAACAAATTCTATGGTTAGTTGTGTTCATTTTATGAGAAAGATCATAATAAATCTACAATTAAGCACAATAATATAAGGAAACTTAACTTCCCAGACATGCACAAGTTCAACAGTAAAATATATGAAGGGATACAGTATTTTACTTACATCGTTTTCTACATTTATCCGAATACTGTTAAGAGCGCAGCGAGTATTTGTAGTAAGCTCAAGACACGGAAGGACACCCGTTCTTCTATCCCACAAATTGATTACACCATGAGTATCAGAAGCAATCAACCTATTGAAAATGTTTATAAAGAAAATGTACATTACTGAAAATGAAGAGTTCAAAGAAACAAACTTCATCAATGGAGTAATGATTCAGGTCACGAAACAATAAGAATATACATACAACACAATCAGCTCTGGGTCATAAAAAGGCATACAACTGTCACTATTTAAAGCAAAAACTACCCACTTTGGGTAGGAATATATGGTTGGTTCAGCACGTTTAATTGGGATATAAATGTTCATCTGATCTCCCTTGCAACTACACAAGATTAGGATGAAGACAATCCCATCTATCACAACTATAAAAAAGTCTGCTCGTCATACCTAAACATATCAGAATTGCAACAAAGTAGGAACATGATACCTAAATATATTGTAATAATCTGAAATAGAAATCCCATGTCAAGTAGTCAAATTCTGAAATTCAAGATTCTACAGGAAAAAACAAAATTACGCATGATAAAATCCATATGTACCTCCTTTGACAGGAATCCTATCTAAGGTCAGATGAACACCTACAATCCTATACATACAATGACTTGGTCTGGAAATAGAAAAGCAATTCTGATTATAGAAAGGTCCTATAAGATATCTAAGCTAAAGGGGATGGCAAAATTACTGCATCTGAAGAATCTCAGATGTTAAGTGCATCTTCAGTTGAAGTCTTTATCTTTAAATGATTCAAAGCAGTGTGATGGGTCAATTTTAATATTAATAATTAAATCATGTGAAATTATGACAAACCACAAGCCATTAATCCACCCTAACCATGAGTTAACCCTCTGATTATAACATATTGGCTTTGGTTATAAGATTGTTAGACCAAAGGCAAAAAAATATACAACTAAATATATTTTCATCAATAAATTTGTTGCATGTGCAGTCTATCAAAACTCGATCTTCAACGTCTAGAAATAAATTTGGTTTCTCAGCAGAAGTAGCAACTTTTTGCTACCTTGAATCATCAGTTGAGGTAAAAGCTATATCAGATAGACCTTTATGGCCCTGGGTCCCATGAACAGTGTAAGTATTTCTTGTACTTAATACCTGCATCAATACAAAATTATCACCATAAACATTGAAACTGCCTTCGAACAATAAAGAAGAATTATAGTGATATAACTTATAACAGGAGCTAACCTAGAGTACAGTGTTGACAATACAAAGGCAGTTAAAATGGTGGATCAAAGCAAGGATAACCCATATACAGGAATTTTGTCAACTAACAAATAAGCAAACTGCCAGTTAATGTGACAATAGTTTTCAAGTGAGCCAAAAAGCTGGAACATAAAATGATGAAAGAATATCCATGAGTCAAACATGACTAAACTAAAAGATCCAGGTCGAGTGTTTTTCGTGGCTTCCAGAGATAACATGCACACAGTTCAAGGAAGACCAGGAGATGAAATGGATTTACTAGAAGGATTCAGAAATGATACAAAGGGGAAGTAGAGACCATGAGAAATTCAAGTGCAAGGCAAAGACTTGCACTTAGATCTTATTGGCCTATAAAAGGTGTATGTTAGGGGTTCCTAATGAAGTTTTATGATGGATAAAAGAGATGATAGGTGTTAGTAAAGGTGTTAATAAAGGTATGAATAAACTAATATAAGAACTAGTGGGAGAATCATGGAGAACTTTCTTACTCCCTCCGTCCCAAAATAATTAGCCATTTTCTCATTTTTGTAGAGATTCAGGATTAGTTAGGAATTAGGATTCGAAATTTCCCATTATGCCTCATTGTACTCTTATTATAACAAAGTCAAGATATTTTCACTAACTTATCTTAGGTATATTGTTGGTAATTCATGCATAACTAACTTTTTAAAGAAGAAGTTGGACAATTATTTTAGGACAATTTTTTTTTTTAGAAAGTGGACAATTATTTTGAAATAGAGGCTTGTGATAGGATTACAACAAGGATTGGCTGCCAGCTCTTCCTTTTCTTCCCCAACAATTTATGAGCCCCCTTGGTATATGTTATTTGCAGATGACAGTGTCTTTATTGATGAAAGCAGAGAAGTGTTTAATGCCAAATTACAAAGATGGAGAGAAACATTAGAATTTTAGGGACTTAGAATAGATAGGACAAACTGTAAATATATGGAATAAAATTTTAGCAAGCATAGGCGAAAAGTGGTGGTTAAATTATGATGGAGAAGGAAATTTGTGTGATAGGTACCTTGCATCTATAATCCAAAAGGACGGAAAGATTGAATCGAATGCTAATGACTTTACAGAGAAGATAGTTTATAGATAAGATTAAGTGGGGGAAAAATACGAGCAGAAGATTCTAAGGAGTTGTGCCAAAGGATCCATGTCACAGATCCCAACATTTTTTGGGAAATGGTTGGTTGTAGTGTTATAGCAAATTAATGCATACTCCCAGTGGGAAAGTCATTTAGTTAAAGCACATGTTAGACAGAAAATGAAAAGAGAAATAGAGAAAGATTCAATAGAAATTACGAAGTCAACGTGCCTATCAAAATCAATTAGCAAACATTTCCACAAACCTAACCTAAAAGCACATACAATGAGAAGATGAATAAAATGCAAAAAGAGAAACTTACTTCAATTGGTTTGGAAGAGATATAACCAACATCATATATAAGTACTTCGTTACTTTTCATAGATGTGCAAGCAACCTGAAAAGGTAAACAATTGGCTTATATGCTAGAAATGTAGAAGGAATTAGCATAGATTCAATTACAACAAGCTTAATTGAGCCATCCTCCACACAAAATCTTAAGCCGACATTCTATAACTATAGGCACAGACATGGGTTTTAATTGTCAGCACTGACATGGGGACAAGGTCATGAGAATCTCCTTACATTTTGTATTGCATGCGCAACGGGGCATGTTTTCATCTGCACCTAGGCAGGAAAAATACAGGTGGGAAATTTGCGGAGTGCACCTATATGAAATTAAAGCACCAAGATTCCCTGGGAAATGTTTGCGCTATGGTGTTTCATAAAATATAAAATATTTGCATTACGAAACTATTTTGATATATAATATTTGAAGCCATGTTTGTCCGTAAACATAGGTAAAACTATTGACCATGAATTGGAATTTTAAATTCATCTGATTTCAGTACTGAGCACAACCTACATCTTGGAGCAAAATAACTGGTAAAAGCAATCCATTATAAATAATGCACGCAAATCTAATTCTATACCGTGTGAAAAAAATCGTTGATTCCAAACCTCATTTTGGTTGGTGATATTCCATCGTACAGCATCAAGTTGTCGACGTAAGGAAAGGTGCAGTAAATGTTTGGTTTCATCTTCCTTCAAGCCTTTCCAAAGGAGAAAGTTAAAAGAGAACAAATCAAGCTAAGCAGAAGATGTCTTGAGAGCAGTAATTTTAACATACATACATATATAATTAAATAGTATGGAAGATGTGAGTGTAATAGTGTATTCACATCACACTTCTAGAGAGATAGTCACTAACATCCACTAACTATGTGCATAAAAATGAAGATAGGAAAGAGGTAATATCAATACCATGCTATTCTTATTTGACATTTGAAGAGAAATTTCTAATTTGAGAGCATATACATACCACCCCTTTCAAAAATCCACAACAATTTGGTATGAGTCTAAAATCCAATAAATGATTTTTGCAACAAACTTGCACTAGAAGATATACTATATGATAAAGCCAGCTCTAGTACAGGAACTCACATGGCATGGCCTCAGTACTCTGGCAATAAAGTGTTTCAAAGTCATGAACTGTCAAGCATCCCGATTTTGTCACCGACACCAAATATATTCCCTGGAATAAAACGTACCAAAAAAACTAAGAAAAATTCCCAAGCAAAAATATAAAATGGACCAAAAAGTTGAAGTAAAATGGAAAACCCTGAAGAAGTACAAGAGAATGACAGAGCAAATGTCATTTGCATGTGTCTACAATAAGTTAAAAAGTGAGAAAGTGGATGTCAAAGAAAAAAAAAATAGAAATGAAAAACGAACATAAGAGAACGGAGAAAAAGAATGACACAAAATGCTGCTCCAAATAAAATACTCAACTTTTTTCCGATGACTTTAATTAGATAACACTAGATAGAAGAAAGTACATAAGACTTTTAGTAAATAGTAACTCCTTTGTTAAAGAGACAGTACAGTATAGCATCAATTACAGACTAAAAAACCCATGTTTGAAACTGAAACCAACAATACAGTTAACTGTAGGTTATGTGTGTGTAGAGTTAAACCATAAGTAAATTGAAAGCAATGCACAATTGCACATCAATGAGCAGCATAAAACATAAAAGATATAAGCACCAAATGTATTTATCACTATGTTGTATGTTCTGCAAACATAATGCACTTGACTAGTTTACAGTAGCAACCATTGTGCCTGTCACGTGCCCTTCAAGAAAAAATAAATTCAATTGCACATTTATTGTCTAAACTTTTCATAACATTTTCATCTTTAGTTTAACTTAAGAGGCCCAATATCATAATCAAAGCTCGTTGGGAAAATATATCTTGCATAGAAAAATGTAACTAAATGCCAGGTTTTCTAAAATGTTACTCCTTAAAACCTAGGTTTAAAATTTTACTTTACCATATTGATAGCAAACTTGAACTAGTTTTGTAATCACATTCTCTGGCATTCCATTTTGGGATTACACTATTTCCCCAGCCGCCTCTTATATGATCTTAAATTCCTAATACAACAATCTCAGGGTCATTTTGCAGAACCAAGTACCAACAATTTGATGGAAAGGAAGAGCTGGACTGTTCATGAAGACAACCAAAATGAGATCAAGATGAAAAGAAGTACTACGTCCACTTTCCATAAATTGTATTCATTTGACGCAGTACCAGTTCATCAAAATTAAGGACTTTAGACTTGTTAGGGGAATAGTTTGCTCAAGGAAAGAAGAATAAGAAGGATACAAAATTTATATCAGTTAAGCAGGTTTTGTTTCATTATCTTTTTGGAAAGTCACTGCCTGCATAAGATTGTGGGTATATATACATTATCGTTGTGTATCAAAAAAAAAATTGTGGATAATCTTAGCGCATCATGATTTCTTCCAGGAAGCATTTCAAGTGTTCAAGATTACAATAGGAGCTCTAGTTAACTGGATTTTTTCTAGTCTACTACATTTTTTCGCTGACTGTGAGCTCTGTGTGTACTTATCTTTCTACATAAAAGTTCTTATTCAGCAAGAGAGAAGGAGAGGATGCATCACCTTGTTGTCAAAGTCTATTGCTGAAACACCTTGCCTGTATAGAAACAGATATGAGTAATACAATGTAAATCATTAAAGAGCATGAATACTAAAACAGAATAACCACCGTACCACTATGGGGAGAAGAAGAGCAAAATACATGTTTGAGCATCGAAAGGCCATGATAAACTGGGGAATCTTGTAGATGAAATTTCAAAATGAAATTGAATGAGGCATGGTAGGTAACAACAAAAGAGGATGAATGCATCCAGAAAGTAGAACAAATCATTAGACCCATATTAAATGAAACAAATTCCTCAATTTAGTAAAAAACATATTGTAAAAAACAAGAGATCAAAATTAGAGTATCTTTTTTAAATTTTAGTTGTGTGAGCTTAATTAGTTAGATTGGTTAATCTTGTGTACTGAATTACAAAAATTGGCCCAAATCTTGTACAATTTAATAACATGATCATCCTAGTTGTAAAGCCAAAAGTATATATTGCTTCCTAAAAGTGACACGACAACATAATCCATCAGAATTCTACTAACAAAGCTATGCCCATGCTTTCTTAAAGCTCTGAAGGCTGTCATATCAAACTCGAAAAGTTTTCACAACACCATGTATGTAGCTCATGTCTATGGATACAAATACAACTAACAAATAGAGGGATCCAATTAAATATTCTCAACTGAAGCGCCTCCAATTAAAAACCAGCAGCAATAAACCATGAATAAGAATTTAAAAAATAATTTAAATGACCTACTCAGTATAATAATTACATTTGCAATGATAATTAAGAATCAATCCATAAATTAGAGAAAGAGAACAAAACCAACTTTCTGATTGGCAGTTGGTAAAAATCTGCACCATTAGCAACCCCATCCAGCTGTGCAACAAATAACAAACTTCTTGTCAACCAAACAGCTCAAGCACTACTGAACACAAAAAATAAAATGAATGAAACCAAAGCAGGAACAGAAAACAGTCCATACATGAGTTTGGCAGGGGACACCATCAATGTGGTAAAAGTGAGGAAAGGACCCAATCTGCTCACGATAAAACAATCCATTCCAGCAATTAAGCAACATTATCAAAGCGGCAGGTGAAATTCCAGTAATTGAGGATATTAATTGAGAACAAATGTAATGAGAGACCTCTGAATAAGATTGCATAAGTAAGGTAGAAACATCGTGTCGGTACTTGGGTTCAAATCTACCATTCAATTCGATTAAGCTCCTCTTCCATAGGTTTCTAGAATGCAGACATGGAAACGCGATAGAATTAATAAATGATTTCTGTGAATCAAATACGCACAAGAAAAAGAGAGGGAGCTGCGTTGTTACCTTAGAGTAGGTTTTGTTGTTTCAGGAGGTTGATTCTTGAGAGGAACTACGTATCTGTCCATTGAGCTCCAACGGACTCTCACTTCCCACTGCGACGAAGAAGAAGACTTGGACTGGGTTTTAGTTTTGGGGGCGATGGTCTGGTTATTTTCCCGCGTCAGAGCTCCTTGCTAACTTACGCTTGTTGCTTATTACGCATACCTTTCCTTTTTTCCAATTTAGTTCATGAACTTTATTATGTTTCAAAACAGTTCTTTTATTTTTGTTTAGTTCTGCAGTAGTTTCTGCCTAACGAATTCCGTTAAAAATAACTAAAATCGTTAAAAAATTACACAAACATTTCTTGAGGTTTTGTCCACAAACAAATGACTACCCAATTTATAATTTCACGACATATAGTTATCCTAAAGTATTTGTCCATGACAATTAACTACCTTAAAATTTTAAATTCAATTTTTATTCTCTAAAATGACTATTACACCGTTTATGGTTATCATGACCATTGATCAAATAATTCTAGTATAGTAGTATGTTTCTGAACTTTGTTCTCAGAAATATTAATGTTGTTTTCTAATATAATAATGGACGAAGGAATATACAAGCACATGCATGTATAAATTTACTAATAATGGTCATTTGCACTACTTGGCAATAAGCAAGTGAATGAAAAATATGATATATTGTGCCCGGGTTTTAATTTTCATGGTAAAATGGTGTAATCATAAATAATATTTGTGTAATTGTGTTGGGTTAAATGTTTTTAGACCCCTTGAAATTGTTTACATTTTAAAGTTGACCCTTATTTAAAATTTTCACTTGTTTCCCTTGAACTTGTAATTTTTTAAAGTATAGTCCACGTGACCTATTATCGCAGGTTGTTACGGAACACATCATCTCGTATTTATGCCACGTCAGCCATTAATCCACTCCATATCAAAACGACGTGTTTTATATCAAATGTCTCCTCTGCACATCAAATGGCTCACTCACTCTCATGGCAACTTCAGTGGACACCGAGTCATCAAGCTCGGCTATGGCTTCTCCGAAGTTCCGTCCGACAAACAGTTCTGGAGCACTCTTCGTGGCCGAGCCGACTTGCTTCTTGAGACCACAAATCGTGATTTTTTTGGTGCTCTGTTTTGATCTATGTATCAATTTCTCTGCAGATTTGTTTTTTACCAGTGTTTGATTGAAATTGGAGTGATGGGTTTGGGATTCGTTGCAAAGAGCTGGAAAATCAGATCGGGCCGAACAATTGAAAGAAGATTGGTTGTTGCTGCTCTTTGCCATTTTGATTAAAAGTTCGATTATGAGATTTACAGACAAGAGGTTACTTTCAAAATTTTGGATTTACATGCTTGGTTAAATTGAATAGAAACTGGGTTGAATTAAAGTTGTTTCAATTGTTAGAATTAATCATCATAATATAATTAATCATTCATGTGAACAATCATTCATGTTCACAATTATGAATCTTAAAACACAATTGATTCAATCCTAACATGTTTCTATCACAAATTAAATAACAAATACTTACTTGGATTCATGTTTTGCTTTCCCTTCTGTTCTTCAAGCTTTACGCTTTATTCACCCTCTTCTCTTCCTTTAAGTTTCTCTGTGATGGAACAGAGAGAAGTCTGCGTACAGAATGTCCAGTTTCTGAATACGTTTTAACGTATTGTAAAACAGTGTCTTTTTTCTGAGAGAGGGGAAAGGGTTTTGTAACTCTAATGAATAACCACCCTAACTAATCCCTTTTCCTCACAAGCCCAATTACCATCAAATTGGGCTACTTAATGGGATTAGCCCATACACCATTAGTATTATGGGCCACAAGAAAATAAATATAACAATCTCCCACTTGGCCCATAATACGACTTGAAGATTCAACAACAATCGAACTATAAGTGCGCATCTCAATTATGTTGAACTTTAAGTCATCAATAATTGAATTTCATTAATAGGAATCATGGTGGTCACAAGTTATTTTGTTAACAAGTTTCCTCTCATGTATCACACTATTAATTCAATTCAAGCAATAGTAATTGAGGTATAATATGATCCTCAATTTTTCACTAAACAATAATTGTATACAACATAATGTGAAATTTTATTAAATAAGCAAAAACACAAC
>JAYMSZ010001372.1:0-14566 GCA_036897665.1 Pelargonium citronellum | reverse complement strand
TAAAAAATATTATTTGACAGAATTGGATGAGTAACATTGGACTGTATTGTACAAAAGTAACAGAAAAAAAAATATATATATAAATATGTGTAATTTTAAGAGAATAAATTTATAAAATAAAATATAAATATTTGGTCTGGTCTGGACTGGACTGAATGGAAATCACATGGAATTTTGTCCGGTTGGGTCCAAATATTCGGTCTGGACCCAATCTTGCACACCTCTAGGACATGCTATGATTTGCATTTTCAACTTTTATTGAAAAGAAGAAAAAACAACGGGTGTCTAAAAACGAACTCACAAGAGAACCGTCAGAAAGACTTTGGCGCATGGGAAGACCAGATTCAGGACCCTTAACTTGACCTCCTCTAGCCTGGACAACTTTTCTCAACTGGTTTAACCATTCAACCTTATCTGCCATACTCTCAGCCTTCAACAGAACCTCACTGTTAGCTGCAGAGGCAATTTTGGCGCATATTAATAAACAGGTGAAAGAAAATTAAACATAATATGCAAACGAAAGAGCAAAGTAATTTAATTCTAAAGATCAATATCAAAACCTTTTAAAACTGTCTTGTAGGGAACCTTGCAAGTTATCTTGAAAACCAGTGCTTTTCCAGAATCAGGTCCGTTAGCCTTTTTATCCTTGGAACTTTTCGATGTAGGTTCTTCATCGGGGACTTCTTCAATAATGCATTCCTGTTAGTTCATAGAAATATTTCAGATGGATCTACCACCGCAGAACAACTGGGAGAAACAATAAAGACATTTGGATCCATTGCTTGAAGACAACAAGGGAAAGTGAAAATCCAAACCAAGCACAAAGAAAGAAAAAAAAATGTAGTACCTTCTGAGCAAAGAGTTTAAAATAATTCACATGAGAAGGAAAATAAAAGCAAAAAAAGACAACTGTAAAATGCTTGTATTAGAATTCAACACATCTCGAACTTCATACCTCCAACGAAATGACGCCACGGAAATTTCTTTCTTCTTGCTTTTTGGTGTAACCAAGCTGCAAAACGAGTTTACAACTTTATTTCACATCATACATCAAACTTATAAATTCTCACATTTAGAGTATTAACAATACAGATAACACATAAATCCTTTAAACGAAACCATAATATGCCTAAGAATCATATTAGTCAACATCGTTCCTTCTTCAAATTTCCAAACCCATATTATCAGAATATAAGATGGTCCTGTCTCATTATAGGAATTAATGATTGGTGAACTCCTATTTTTAAGGAGATACTCAAGGAAATTGCAATAGTACAAAGTTAAGTAAATACAAAATTACAGAGAATTATGCCAAAATGGCAGACTGCCAAAAGATTCAGCTTGCTTGATGTACCATACTACTAACCTTTCCAGTTTTCTCATTTAAAACAAACCAACGTCTACTCCACCCAATTGTTTTCCCACTTTTTTTAAGCAAAAATCCTGCAGGAAAGGAGAAAACAAAAAGAAAAAAATCAACAGGTCAGGAAATTAATGTGTGTAAACAAGGCCAAATTGATTTCATAAATCATAAAGCTTGAGACTTGTTAATGGGAAAGCTCCTAAAAAAAGCCTTTGCTCTTGAACCCTAGAAATTTCAAGAAAATTATAGATTTAGGAGGGTGAGAAACATGGAATAAATCTAACGAAGAGATAAACCACCATGCATGTTCAATTTTAAACAAATAACTAAATGAACTTCATAAGAAATCTCAAATGTTGTCCACTGAAGCTAATTGGAAAGGCTGATTTTGCCTTTATTGTTCAACAACAATGTTTTCGCCAACAAAATAAAGGTTTTGCATACAACACAAAACAACCTAGCATGGTTTCTCAAAGAAAAAAGGCCAAATGCAAGGCAGTACTCGATCCACAAATGTCAATAGCTCATTTTTCATGTATTGTTCGTGAAACATAAATTATCTTTTGAGGCTCTGAATGTAATTCTATCACACCAAAAGATCCACACAAAGAGTTGCGGAAACAGTTTTTGTTGGATATGTAGATGTCTCAAGTAGAAATGAATTAAATCATCCACCTAGGATATGCTCTTTCTAGTGATACTTTGTTTAAATTATTTTTTTATTTTGCAAACATAAGATTAGTGGAACATCATGTAGGCTATCCTAAAAAAATAATTTACCAAAATGATCAATGATGATAAGCCAATTTCTTCTCAAGTTAATGTTAATGATAACATCACCATGACAATAGACTAAAACCAGAGATGAAATTAATGAATAAAGTCCCTCCCCCAACTGGAACCAGCACAAACTCTCAAGAATGGAAGAAAAATAACAAGATGCCTCAAATTACATCCCAATAATGGTATTCGTGAGATAGAGGGGAGAACACGAGCTAAAGTAATAAACGTAGAAACCCGTAAAAAATAACTTTTATACTGCTTGTGCACTAACCTGCCGTTATCTCGCCTCCAGGACCAGCAGTCTTCAAGGCTGGAGCCTCTTGTACATCCTTGTCAGATTTATCTTTCAAATCCTTTAAGTTTCCACCAGATTGTTGGCCTCCTGTCTGAGGACTGGTTGCCTAGAGAATGAATCAGAAAGGATAATTTTGAGTAAAATTGCCGAACTACATAACTACAAACATTCACATGAAACAAGGTAAACAAAATATTTTGACTGCACACTTGCTTTAATTGAAGCTGACAGACATTTTATCTCTGCTATTTACTTTAGCTAGAGCTGTCATCATCTCTTAGTTTGGAGATGAGTGACTGAGATTGACTATGTACAGAAATTGTACAAAAAAAAAAGGCATTTTTTAATAAACTCATGCCTAACCAATCCAAAACAGAAATGAAGTCCACACCCTATTTAGTAAAGACTTATCCGCAACAACACCCTTCTTGGAAGATTGACTCTTTAGCTCTTCTTCACGCCGTTGCCTGTCCATTCTGGCAAAGTTGAACAAGCAATCATCAAACAAACATAATGGCAAACCATACAAACTCAAATACATAACAGGGAGGTCTACAGAAATGATAAACCATCATATACAGTAGAAAGGCAAACAAGCATAAGAAAGTCAAACAATCTATATATTTTGTTGTTTTCTGACATTTATCATATTATAACAAACATGGTTTCATTTACACATAAAAAGACTCTGAACATGTAGTACATGTAAGAGCATGGAGGCGGCCTTAAAGAAAGTATAAGATTCAAATATAACTTCTTTATATCAATTTAATAGTTCAGCTTCCATATATCATTACCAAGACATTTTGAATTTTCCTTTTTAAAAAAAAATTAATGTCAGGAGTAAATATTAAGATGGATATTTTCATCTCTAATCTGTGATGCTTCTGCGAAATTTATCCCCTTGACAATGCTATTGGTAAAACCATACGACATCAATCACCTTTGGTTTATACAATCACATCAGATCAACTTTAGCTACCTATCACAAATGGAGTAAAGGCAAGCACAACTAATTCAGTATATACATAATTTTCGAAGTATGGATATATATATATATATATCATCCAAATTTAATTCAAGCATACCGCCTTTGCACCAAACGGATGAAGTGTTGAGGAGGAACAAATACACGCTCCATATCCACAAGTGCTATCACCATTTTTTTAGCTTCATTTTTGAACTCATCAAGCGCAGCACTTGCAATTGCCACAACCTGGATCAAATGACTCGTCAATCGTGACAACATAAAAATATAAATGCCTATATGCAAAAGTGCAGTGTTGGAACTTCAAGGCTTCATTACCTCTCTCTTAAAAGGAGGATATCTACCAAGACCCGGTGTAGCATTTGCAGCTGAAGACACTATATCCACCAGTACACGATGCACCTATTTTAGTTACAGCCAAAAATTTGGCTTAAGGAATTAGTGTAAGAATAAGTTTAACTAAATGAGAACCATTAGCAAGCTAAGATATTTCATTTCTTGCTACCAAGGAGTGGCTCTGTGGGCACCTGAACAATTCCTGGAACATGTAGTTTTCAACTCGTACATGCACCAGATACATACCAGGATCCGTCCCTACAGGTAGCTCACCCCAAATGGTAGGATTCAAACTCAAGTAAATGGTACAGGAGGCACCAGAACACAGGTGGCCCCAATGAACTAACCCCTACAGCATAAGATGTTTAAATTGGTTATGCACAATGATGCCAATAGCACAGGTCAGTTCTATAGATGTTTCTCTTATTATGCCTAGAAGGCCAAAATAAGGGAGCTACAGGAACCAAACACGAGGAAGTTTTCGTGAAAATAATAGTATTTTACCAGTGTTATATGTTTGCTAACAAGGTGAAATCAAGTCAACCATTTACTAAATAGTAATGCATATCCACAATTTAACCTTTCAAGTAAAACTTATGACTTGCCTGAAACCAATCTTTCATTTTCCTATGAAGAAGATATGAACAAATATCATATCCAAAGAAAGTAAAGTATTAAATATAACAAATAGCAATCACATGCTTGGTTCAAAAACATCATATTTTTATGTGTGCTCCGGCATTCCCAATCAAATGTCAATCTAAAAACATAAATGATCCTCCACAAAACACACAATGATGGCAGCCTTGTGTTTGTTTGAACCAATATGTACCTCATCAACACACATACGTGACGGTTCTTTCGCCATCTCCAGAACGCTTTTTATCAAGGACCTTAACCCTTTCTCAGGGGAGATAAGATACGGCTGATAACCATCTGCCTCTAGCACAATCTGTGATGGAAAAGGGCCATTGTAAAAGCCAAGCACCTCCAACAACACAAGCAAAAGAGCACAATAGTCGAATGGAGAAAGGAAGCAAGAAATAGGACCTACCCTTTTAACATTTTTTAAGTCAAAATGTTTGTCCAAAGGAAGTTGCTTGATCCTGTTGGGAAAATTACCCTCAAAACTTGCAACAACTTTCCAACCATTACCCTGAAAATAATTGTTCAACAGAATTCATTGTCAAGTGTTAAGCATATGGTCGAACATAAACATTGGTAGACTTTGAAAATCAAATATCACCAACTTCAAAAACATGACAGAAAACCATTAAAGCATATAACAAAGCTGTCCATTGAACAAAGAATCCAAACACATGGCAGTAAAAAACAACATGATCCACTTGCTGGCTCAAATCCATGTATACCAATGCTTTTCCCAGCATAATATAATGTCATTTGATGCGTTCACTCACAGCAACAAGGACATCTAGGAAATCATTATTATTCTTGCATGCTTATACTTTCACATAAGTAAGTGTTTGAAATGAATGTCTACAATGCATACTCTCTGGGTAGTGTACACCTAGTATCAGTAAGCTAAAGTTCATTTTCTCTTTCAAAAATTACTATGTTTCTTAACTGAGAGTGAGAGCACTCTAAGAAATAAATCTCTTTAATGCTACCTTTATACATATAATCCAATCTCTGTAATGAATTTCTATAGTGTATACTCTTTAGGTAAAGTATACCTGCTATCAATGTTCTAAAGGAGTAAAGTTCATTTCCTCTTTCACAGATAACTGCATGCTTCTTAACCAAGAGCACTCTTGAGAGGTGAATTCTTCCTGGTTTCATACAATGATTTATTGTAGTATAGAATGTGTTGCTATTTTCGAAATGGTTACTCACCTCACCACCAGCAATATGGAGGAGAAATTTGTCCTCAAATTCACGGCACAATTGCAAAGCTAATGCTCTTGTGCCTTCAATACCTTCAACCATCGATTCACCAAGTCTTGCTAATTCCTCCTGGACAACTTGAGACTTCCCTTGAAGACTGTTGTGATGTGAAAGAATGAAAACTTGTACAAGGATAACAATGGAATTAAGAATTCGTGTATCATAAAAAAGATATGCACTAAAAAACCCCATGTATCGTGACGACGTGACCAAAGGCTCAAGATTTGTGAATAATTCTGAAACTGTATTGCAAAAAGAATAAGAATGACAGGTGATCAACAAAAAAACAAGGATGATAATGGCACAATAACAACACACAGGAATGAATGAAAGAAAATCTATTTAGTTCTCGGTGAAAAAAGTTGTCAAATTCTTTAAAGCAAATGCTCTAACTAAAAGTGTGAACCACTGAATCCACATTGTGCAGCATGCTGACTCGGGTACCTTTGGGTATTTTTTTAGCAAGGACCCAAAAAACAGGGGAAAACTTCCAATTTAATAACTTTCCAACCCGATTAGCTTTGCCCCTCAAAACAAACCTCCAAAAAGAGGTAATTTTGCCAGTTTGGAATTATGAGATATTTGATGATAAAAAAAAAGGATCTTAATCTCCTATACAACGCCAGCAATGCGTATGTTTGTATGAAGAAAAGGTATGGCTGACCGTACAAAACTCTATGCAGCAATGCTATAAGGAAACGGATGGTAGACTTAAATTATTAAATGAATTGAAGGAATAGAAGCAGCAGGCAAAAAAAAAAGGTAGGTAGAGAAAAATAAAGCACCCGGAGAGAAGATTTGGAAGACGGAGTCCCATGCGATTGCGAATCTGGCTGGCAAGGGCTTCAACCAGAGCAATTCTACCCAGCTTGCTTTTAGGGGCTCCAGTCAATATAGATTTCAAAGTTTCACTCTCAGCTCGCCAAGCAGTTTCTAAGGAGTTCTCAGACCCACCCGACTGTGCTGAAGCTATGGAAACAGATTGACCAATTATTGCAACCCAAGGAATATCAGATGTTTTTGGCGGTCCCTGGTTCAATAGGAGAGCTTGAACAGCCGCAAGAGCTTTTGGTTCAGAAGCTGCCTGGTCAATTTTACTGATAACCCCAATTGTTCTAGTACCTATAATGCAGAAAAGCAACAAAAAATAAAAGGCAAAAAGAGAACAAAAATTAGCTATATTGTAATAATGAATAAGTAAATGCAAAGCACTTAAAACTGTAAAAGAATATATGAAAAGAAAAGGGTGTCATAAATATTCTCTTAACAAGAAATAAGACTGATCAAGCTCAACAATAAACCCACTCTCAGAATCATATTCCTTTGCAATTCTAAGTGCTCGAGATGACGAAATTTCTGGTGCTTGAACAGCAGGTAATATCACGAGCAAAACTGCATCATTGTGCTCAGCATACTCACTGATCTGGAGAAAAAATGCAAATTAAAATATGACATAAAGTTGAACAAGAGCCTATGTACTAAAAAGATGCAGTGATGACCCATAGGATTTTAAATCTACTCACCAAAGAATCGTCCATTATTCTTTGATCCAGTCCAGGTAAATCAATCAACTTTAATGGTGGAGCTGAAGATATAAAACCATATATTAAAAAGAAAATCAAGAATGCCCAATCCACAAATCAATGAAAACAGTTCAAAATAAACACAATGAAGTATGGTTCAATAGTAGTATAGTACTATAATGTAAAGCAAGGAGTTACTTAGTTACTTAACCTAAAAACGTGCAGATTTACACATGAAATTCTTACCTAAGGAATGCAAAAAGAAAGATGACATGCACTTAATTGAAGGATGAAAATTCTTAAGAAAACAATAGCAATTAAATATTGACCATCATTCCCTAATTAAAAACACAAAAGCCCAATGAGCAACTTATAATGTTGACCGTGATTTGACGATAAATCTAAGCAGCTCAAGACAGTTATTGATCAGAAATGATTAAGAACATAAATTAGACCAGACAAAAGTTTAAATAGCAATTAAATATTGACCATCATTCCCTAATTAAAAACACAAAAGCCCAATGACCAACTTATGATGTTGACCGTGGTTTGACAATGAATCTAAGCAGCTCAAGACAGTTCTTGATCAGAAATGGTTAAGAACATAAATTAGACCAGAGTCTAGACAAAAGTTTAAATGGCAAAACCAGACTGTCTGGGCCAGCTACTAGCTACCATTCATGAGGTATTCACGAATCCTTCTGAGGGTTTTTGTACAAGCATCATGAAAAAAGAAGCCAAAACTTATGCCAACAATTTAATAATAGGTTTAGTATATTGTTGAATGTATCAATTGTATGCATGATAGATGCATATGTAACTAGAAGTCACTGAATGGGATCAAACAAGAATATCAGCAACTACAAGTGATAGATAAAACCTTAAATCTTTGCTTCACTACTTGCAAATATAAACAGCACTAACACATTTTTAATGGAATATATTAATCTAAACTATCTATACTCACTTAGAAAGGAAATAATAGAATCGAGGACCAACCTGTACTAGTGAGAAGCTTCAGATATATCTCATCACGTTTCTTGCCAGATGAACCCTTGCTTAGCCTATCTTGTAAAGAATGCCGAAGAGCACCTATGGTGTGCCAAGATAATCAGAACCATTACAAAATAAATCTACTTCATCAATTAAAACTAATAGAAATATATTCTCTGTCACGTCAAAAACCTAATATTGAACTTTAAAAGATAGAATAGCAGTATGGTTAGAGGTCTTACTGGCAGAAACTTGTTGCGATTTATTGTCAATTTGCAAGATGATAGATTTGCTGCTTAAAGAGCTATCCCTACTTAGATCAATGCTTATGGGAGCCCGGGTAGCACCATTTTCACCAGTTGGCTGTCCATGTTAGGGTCATAAGGATAGAAATATGAGGACAGAATACCATGAGCAGTACAATCACGTAATAGAATATTATGGTGGCAGAATACTGTAAGCGAAAGATCATTAAACATGGAAATATTCACTGTAACTGGATACAACATACCAAAACAGGATGGCCAATTAGACTGTTTAAGACAGCTGATTTACCAGCACCCTGACCATAAACAACAAAAAAAAAATACATAAGAATATTGATCTTTCCCTACTGTGTATTGCATAATAACCATAAGAATACGATCATTTCCAACACATGCAAGAAATGGAATATAAAAAAGATGACAAAGATTTCCATGATAGAATTTTCCCTAGAAAAAAACACTCAAATTTATACTAAAAGGGTTTCAAACTAATATAATGAAATTAAATAGTAATAACTGGTACTCCCTCTGTATTTTAGTATTCACTTATCTTTTCGATTAGTTAGTTATACTCTCTACGTCACAAAATGAGTGTCTTAGTTTCCTTTTTGAGAAAAATTAAGGAGAAGTTAGTAAATGTTGTATGTTTCCTCTTGTATACCCGTGGGCATGTGTTGTAACAAACTAAAAGAATACTAACTTATTATAGGGAAAATTATTGGCAATTTGTGTATAACAAACATCCTGGAAAGAAAAAGAACACTCATTTTGGGACAAAAATGCAAGAAAAACAAGGCACTCATTTTCATGAAGAAATGAGTATGAATTACCAACAATGTCTCTACTATGAGTTAGTTAGAATCTCTTGAGTTTGTTACAACTAGAGCACATAAAGGTATAAGGGGTAAAGTCCAACTCTATATAATTTATCCTCAATTTTTCCATAAATAGGAACATTGACACTCATCTTAGGACAAAGGAAGTACTTGGTTTCCTTCTAGCTAGGCTTACAATCCAAAAGTAACAAATGGCGCACGTCATAATGGAAGGAAATATATACCCAACTTTTCTACCTTAGAACACCTCAAAAATGTATTACATGCCCAGTAAAAATAAATAAATACACTTCAAGCATTTTGTACTAAACCAAACTGTTCTAACTCAGCTCATGTCCATCCCAAAGTTAAGTAACCACTTCAAATTACTCCCACTATTTGACATAAACTGAACTCTTGGACAACAAAATCATGGTGTAAACCCAACATACAACCTCTCCAAATACTTATTTTATGTAAGTTTGTTTCATGATTCATGAGTTTCCCTAGTTGCTATTTTAGGCTTACCATCCAAACGTAACAAAATTCGCATGCCAACACGAGAGGAAATACATATCCAACTTTTCTACCTTAATACACCTCAAAATGTATTGCATGCCCACATAAAAAAAAAATAATAACACTCCGAGCATTTTGCACTACACCAAATCGTTCTACCTTAGCTAATTTTCATCCCAAAGTTAAGCAGCCACTTCAAATCACTCACACCATTTGACATAAACTGAACTCACACACAACAGAACCATGGTGCAATCCAACAACCAACCTCTTCAAATGCTTATATCAAGTTTGCTTCGTGATTCTTGAGTTTCTCCAGTAACTATATCTTGCTGTTTCTAGTTTCTAGATTCAATCTCATAAAAAAAATTAAGAACATGAATTGATCACTTAACCACTAGATCCAAAGATCCACAACAATCTATATCCATGAACAAACACAACATTCATATGCAATCGAGAAACAGAACATACGACGTTGCCGAGCGCAATGACATTGAGGAAGGTGGAGGATCGACGAGTCGAGGAGCTCTCATCGACGTCCTCGTCGGCGAGAACAGCAGCAGCTTGCCGCATTGAATCCGATAGCTGCGACAGTTCTTCGATCCCGTCCATTTCGATCGATTACACGGTGGAGCAGCAGGTTGTTGACGGAGATCCGCGGCGGCGCGATCTAGGGCTTCCGGCGACGGCGAGAGGCCGGTGACGGTGACGGTGACGGTTACGGTGAGAGGTAGATTGAAAAATGAGGAAAAGGACTGGAAAATGATGGTTTGGTTGTGTTGAAAGATCAAAACTTTAACCAAAAGAGCACAAGCACTTGTCGATGAAGCAAAGCAAGTGAAGTAAAGGCACCAATTTCACTCTCAATTCAACCTTTTGTTTTCCACTATCAATTTTTAGTCCCCAAATTGGAGTGTCAGTTCGGATTTCGGGTCATATTTTTCGAGTTTCGATTGAAAAGACTTAACTCGTATTATACTCGAACTAAGATTCAAGTTTTATTTTAAAATATGGAATTCACGAGAGTTTGTCTGACCCGGCCTAATTATAATAATTGATTGAATCTATCTTATGTAATCTGAATCTGATTTTTTGGTGTTCGAGGGAGCGGTCTAAATTATCAACTTTACACCAATATTGTTTTAGTTAGAGACGACAAATGAAGTGTCAACCTACGAGACATTGTTTATCTTAGTTGATAATATAGAGTCTGGGTCGATGAGAAATGGTTAGACAAATATGTACGCATTTTAGAGCTTGGACCATTTGGCCGAGCTTGAGCGGGCTTCGTCAGATTTTGACTACAAGGCTACAACTTATTTTAGTTGCAAAACGAATCATGTCGTGCAGATCATTATTGATCCAATCCAATAATTACGAACTCATATTAATAAAAAGTAGTCTGATAAGTGTATTTGTGTTTTTTTTCCAACTCATTTATGCTCGAGCCCAAATATCGTTCATTTTATGAGTTGCTAATTGTTCAAATGGGACTTTTGTAACTCGCTTCACCCCAACAACCACGTGTCACAAATCTTTTTAACTTCGATGAAATTCGAGTGTCTTGAATTCTCGTTTACCCACACATATGGGTCGTCGTCTGGTTACCTGAATTTATAAATTATGTATCATCATACCTGGTTGTGTATGAAAGTTAACTAGCAAGGGTTCAATAGTTTTGAGGGCAATGACACTTGGGAACCCATATCGGGGTCTCAAATTCAAAACACGTGATGTACCCAAATTTTAAAACGAGATTTTTGACCATGAATATAACTTTCAAAGGTGAATCTCATTCTCATTTCAACAAAAGCAAAAAAAGACTCAAGTAATCAAGGTGAGCAAGAATGAATGTAAACCATAAACAATCTCAATGGTGGTTTCAAGTTTTTGTCTATGAAAAGAAAATTACACACTACACATTGCCTCTAAAGGCTAATAAGCCCAGGAAAACACAAACAAAAAGCTGAACCCGAATTGGGTTACTGCAGCAATTCTCTTTGAAATAAAGAACTGAAGAAGGCATGTCGATTTCTTTTCTTTATTTTTATTCCTACGCCCAAGTTGCAAATAAGGGTAAAAACGTAACCGCAGTTTGTATATCATCCGACTGTCGAAATATTACTTCCAAGTTATTTATTTAGCCGAGGATGAACTTGCAGAAAGGCGTTCACTCCGGGCCTTGTCGGCTTTTTCCAAGTAATCTTGATGAGACGAATGCTTTGTTCCTGCAAGATATAGAAGTTCGTTAAATACAATTCAAACTATAACTTAACAGCAGTACGTTTTCATATTCCATATCGGGAGAAAATGCAGATAGGGAACCATCATTTTCTGGTCCGGAGACTTGCGACTGAATGACTACGGGGTCCATGTAAGCAGAAATAAGCAATAGCCATAGATGTTGTTACTCAGATTGGTACTTTTCTATCTACTCCAAATCTTGCATATTAATACACTAAGTTCATTATTTACCACATTGCTAACTAAAAAGGGGGGCTAATGCACGAGGCTCCCACCATTGTGGGATTTGGGGTTGAGCCGGCAATTTGGAACCAAACCCGAAAGGGCACCCAAAATCCGGCCCGCATTTCTGCGGGTTGGGCTCACGTTTGGTCTTTTCAACCGGAACACGATCTGAAACCCAAATTGTCAGCTCTAGTCACGGGAGGGTCATTAATATATGCAACCTTCACCTTACTTTTGCAGACAAGGTGTTTCCCTTACTCGATCCTATGATCTCAAGATCAGAAGGCAACAAATTTTACTGTTGCACCAAGGCTCATCCTCACCACATCACTAACTATTGAAACAAATTATACGTCATGGAATTATGAATCTAATAAAATGCATCAACCAACAAAGTAGCATAGACAACATTATCTGATGACCTTGAGACATCTTATAATTACAATTAGATGTGAACACTGAGAATAACTTTTTTCCACAACCTTTCACATTGTATTTCACCAAACAATGAAGGATGCTTACTCAAATTCTTACATAACTGTCAAGAAGAAATATAATGTACAAAAGATTGTTTTAGTAGATATTAGTGTGATTAGTCCAAGGCAAAAGGGACATCTTTTGAGAGTTGAATTGAATTGAAGGGAAACATATTTGCGGTTTTGATTCATTAAACAACCATAGGCGTCATGCTACATCATATTTTTTATGAAAATCGAACACACATTCAGAAAGAATAAATAAAATTCCGGTTCAAGTGGAATAGGAAACAGACCTAAAACAAAACAAGGCACAGGGGTGAACTGCACTAATTACATGGTACCGGACACCTATTGGCCACAACTGTGACAGTGGCGCCAAAAAAAAAACTATAAAGCACCTAAATATCATTTTCTCGTTGACTACTTAGAGTGCTTCACTTATGGTTATTGCTCATCTTCAACTAATCAAGAATTTGCTCATAAGAAAGTATAAACCTAATGAACCTTAAACATGTGGTTTAACATTATTCCAATTTCCACATGACAACTATATTATGAACTATCCCAATAACGCCAGCTTAATATAAGTTGGAAGAACCATCACACACACTACACCTTCACAGCTCGTTTGAGGGAAGGGAAGGAAAAGAAAAGAGGTTGATTTGTGCAAGCAAATGGATTCACAAAGGAGCAGACACAGTGTGCTCACACAGATACACCTTATATACATTGAAGCTATCTTCTCTCTCAAAAATGAAAAATACATACCTTCGATATAAGGACTTAAGTAACCTTTAAATCTCTAGTAAGCGAATAGAGTGATAAAAAAACTAACAAGGTTCATTCTCTTGCACTGTGACAAACAATGAATCTACTCACTCCAACAGAATATGCATTAACTTTTCTAAGAGCGATCGAACACTTGATTGGCTTGTGTATGAACTGCCCCATCGGAGAACAAATAAGCACAGTAACAGCCCATATAGGATCAAATCATAAGAACCCGTATTTGTAAATTACTTCCATAATAACAGAAACTCTATAACTACTTTTAAACCAAACCATACCAAAAGCCTTAATATTCATAAACCCTTCATCACAGCCTCAAACACCTCAATTCAATAATTCAACCCAAGGATCAAATAATAAGAACACACATTTGTAAATTGCATCCAGTATTCCAGAAGCTCAGCAACTACTTTTAAATTAAACCCAAAGCCCCAATAATCATAAACCCTAAACCCTAACTAATACTCAAACACCTAATGTTAATAATTCAACCCTTGATTAAAAACCCATAATCATAAAAACCATCTTTTATCAGCAAACACATTTTCCGAGCAAAATCAGAATCTCCTTTTTTCCTTGCAAATTCTCACCAACCAAACAACACACATAACTAACATATTCTAATCGTAGAAGCATCACCAAACCAAAAGCCCCAATAGTCATAAACCCTCAAACAACTAATGTTAACAATTCAACACGCTGATAAAAAAACAAAAAAAAAAAACAATTCAACACTAACGATCGGTAAACAACTTTCATCCATACACACACATTTCTCAAGAGAAATCATAACGATCGGTAAACCTAATCTCTCTCCTTTTTCCCCTGCAGTTTCTCGCCAGCCAAACAACACACAGAACCTACATTTTCTAATCATAAAAGTAAAAAAGGCGCTTCAAAAACAGAATAATAGAAGCTAGAGAACAAGAACAACCTCGGTTCATGAGGTACCAAGGGATGCCGAAAATGACAGTCATGGCGGCGAGGCCGACCATGACGTGCTTCTTGTCTCCACTGTTGAGATAGTAATTGATTCTCGA